>JARQOC010000006.1:212671064-212735081 GCA_033576535.1 Allobates femoralis
TTTTGTCATCAAATACAGGGCAGGCAGCAAGAACGGGAACCAGATGCCTTATCCGGATGCCACACCTGAGGACGTGGAAGAGGAACCGGAAGAGTTGAAGAGATTGAACTACCGGCCCCTTCATCGTTCAAAGGAAGAAAAGTATCAACCCGGCATCTATCAAAGAGAGCAAAAAGTAAATCTCAACCCGTTAAGAACACCACAGATAAGCTGATACTCAAGATACTGATGCAGCTGCGAAGCTAGTGAAAGAACTGCTTATGCAACAAGGTGCATACCCTGACCAGAATGCCCCAGCTGAGACTATACAGCTATGGAAAGAAAGAGGCAAGTTGTTCCTGTATCAAGGGAAGCTCTGCAGAAGGTTCACCAATCCCACATGAACTGGTCTGGCAGATAATAGTGTCCTAGCAAGACATCAGAATGGTCTTAGAAGCCTACCACGACGGTGCAGGTCATTTCGGATGGAAGAAGTTAAAAAGCAATCCTGAGAGAAAGATTTTATTGGGTTGGCATGAGAAGATCCATTGAACTTTGGTGTAGAAGATGTGCCGCATGCAACCTCAGAAGAAAAGATCCACAGAAAGCTCCACTTCAGTCCATAATAACCAAGCAGCCACTTGAGCTAATCGCATTAGACCACGTCAAGTTGTCACCAAGTCAGTCAGGCTATGTCTATGCCTTAACCATCGTGGACCATTATTCACGCTTCTTAGTGGTAGTACAGTCAAAGATTTGACAGAGAAGACGGCAGCAAAAGCATTCCAGACGCATTTCTGTAGACCATGGTTACCCAGAACTCGTCCTTGCAGACCAAGGTCCAGCTTTTGAATCAGAACTATTCAAGGAATTCTGCAATATGTACGGTTGTAAGAAGATCCACTCAACATCGTACCATCCCCAAACAAATGGTTTATGCGAGAAGATGAATCATATTGTAATTGAACTGCTGAAGACATTACTAGAATCAGAAAGAAATCAGTGGCCAGATAAATTACCCAATTTGGTAGACTTATACAACCATGTTCCAGTGAGTTCTACAAACTGCACTCCAGCCTACCTTATGCGTGCAAGACCCAGTAAACTACCAATTGATTTAGAAATGGGAATCGTAAAACCAGATACAGAAATAGAAGAAACAGATTGGGATACCAAACGTCAGAAACAGTATCAACAAGTGCAAGAATGTGTAGAAAGAAATCTACAGCAAGCAAGAGCAAGACAAGAGAAGACTTTTAGCAAACATGCTCAAGCAATGCCATTGCAAGAAGGTGATCAAGTTCTCAAGAGAAAGAGACGCTCAAACAAACTGGATAATCAGTGGGAAACCGTCCCATACACAGTCTTACCATCTAACCTAGACAATGTTAAAACCTGTTTGATAAGCAAAGATGAAGAAAGAACTTCAGCAATTGTATCCTGAGATCAGCTCAAATTGTGTCCGGAAACCCTGAAGACACCTGAAGTCACAGAATCCGTACAGGTCCAACCTATCCAAGAAAAAGAAAAGGAAGATGAAGTATTCCACACGGTACTAGGAGATTTCCCTAAAACATGGCCAAATTACCATGGAGCAGCTGTCGTACCAATGATTGCATTCCCTCCAATGGTGAACCCAACACCAGAACCCATGTTACCAGAACGCGCGTTACCAGAAGAAGACCCAAGACTTGTAGAACTGGAAGTAGAATCCGAAGAGGAAAGAACAAATTCCTGGTCCTAGCGAACTTGCCAGTCCTGCAGTCAGATCATCATCTGTCATAGTACAAGCACAACACGTAGGTAAATGCCCATTAACACTAGTAGCCCACGTGCAAGTAGTATACCCGTTTTACACAGATCAGAGCGTAGTACCCAAGGTCAGTTACCAGTTAGGTACAGAGAGTAAAATGTGAAATTAAATGTGTAATGTAAATATGTTTGTTTGAATATAAATTGAACCCGGTAGACTGTGTCCAAGAGGGTGGAGGAACTGGATTGACCCCCATGCATATTAAGTTAGGGAAAGAAAGTGCCTGAGGGTGGTGTAGTGAATCCAGGCCTCCTAAGCAGAAACACCCGTGGACAAATGTACATAGTTATGCAACGTTAAAAAAAGCCCAGTACCTACAGAGACTATCCTGTACGAACTTTGAACTTTTTCTCCTTTATTTATGGACCATATATACCATGGACTGGTTGTGGTAAGAACTCTTTTGTATATACTATCAGCCCGGAGGCAATAGACCAAACCCCCGGAAAGACGGCTTTTTGACTTTTTGGACTCTTTTTCAAACTTTAGTGATTTTTGTACTTTTTCCTTTTCAGTCTATGTAAATATTAATTGTATTAACTGTTATTTACTTGTTTTTCCACAGTCCCGGAGTACTGCATTTAACTAAGGGGGAATGTGGCACCCCATGGGTTAATGTGCCACAGTAACATCACACGGGTTCCCTCCCCACAACAGACTGACCTACACTAGCACCTCTGGGCCAGGAGGGGGAGCACAATCTGCTCTCTTAAATACTCCAGCTCATGAGGAAGTGAGTTTAGTTTCAGTTTCTGGAAGAACTGAGAGAGGCTGTAGTGTAAAAGGAGCTGTGCCAGGCTTCTCTACAGTCGCTAATCGATTCCAGGCCTAGCTAGGGTCTGAGGAAAGGAGAACTAAGCACAGAGGAGCACATCTGGGAGCTTGAGTGCCACCATCACTCGCCCCAGAGAAGCGCAGAGAACGGACACCGGATCCGGCACTGTGACTGACACATGCAGCACAGTGAATCCAGGAGTAGTGGAGGTCCAGACACCCACAGTACTAGAGCAAAGATACACGGCGGGGTAAGCACAGCAGAAAGGACTCAAGTTGCCTAGCCAAGTGGTACCAGCAGCAGAACAGAGAGAGAGTGAGACAGTCCGAGCAGCTCAGCTAGCCAGAGCAGCCAGGACACACACACAAGTGCAGCACGAGGAAGCTGATGACCTGGACAGGGTGGGAGGAAAACCTGGCCCCATACAGACTCCGTGGACAATCTGCAATAACATCGCTGTAAAGCTTTGGAAACTACAAAACGTGAGTGTGTGTTCCTTAACCCCGTCTCCACTATCCACATCCATCATAGACTTTACCAACACTGCCCCTGGGAATACAGTTCTGCCCACGGGAACTATTCCATCCCTGCTGCCATCACATCATCCCCGGAGGTTCTGCGGCAGCGGCGGCCCCATCACTGGCCGCATACAGTGGGTGGCGTCACGACTGACATCCCCTGTAAATACACCCTTTCATTTGCCAGGGCCCGGGACACGATCTGGACCAGGACCCCATGACATTCCCCAGAAGCAGCTATGGTCCTGTACCGAGTACCCTCGTCCCAGTGGGCTCGACACCAGCCTGCGCTGGAAGGCTGGCTAATACGTGACGCCTTTGTCTTGGAGTTTGTGATGAATATACACTCGTGTGTATTTTAAGTGGCTGCTGCGACACACTTTCGAGAAGCTCAAGCGTCACACAGGAGCGGTTTTGTGCAGAACAGTCACTTACACTACACAATGGCTTGCTATGTGTGTGTCTGTAGCTAATGGTGGGAACATGCAAACAACACTAAGCCCATATGTGCCTACATTGGTCCATGCCATGGCTTAGCTGCTATGGCACAACTGTACTATGTGTGTGTACACATGTTTTTGTGCGTACTGGACTGTACCTACAGTGTTGGCCAAAAGTATTGACACCCCTGCAATTCTGTCAGATAATACTCAGTTTCTTCCTGAAAATAATTGTAATCACAAATTCTTTGGTATTATTATCTTCATTTAAATTGTTTTCAATGAAAAAAACACAAAAAGAATTGTCCTAAAGACAAAATTGTTATAATTCCACACCAAACATAAAAAAAGGGGTGGACAAAAGTATTGGCACTGTTAGAAAAATCATGTGATGCTTCTCTAATTTGTGTAGTTAACAGCACCTGTAACTTACCTGTGGCACCTAACAGGTGTTGGCAATAACTAAATCACACTTGCAGCCAGTTGACATGGATTAAAGTTGACTCAACCTCTGTCCTGTGTCCTTGTGTGTACCACATTGAACATGGAGAAAAGAAAGAAGACCAAAGAACTGTCTGAGGACTTGAGAAACCAAATTGTGAGGAAGCATGAGCAATCTCAAGGCTACAAGTCAATCTCCAAAGACCTGAATGTTCCTGTGTCTACCGTGCGCAGTGTCATCAAGAAGTTTAAAGCCCATGGCACTGTGGCTAACCTCCCTAGATGTGGACGGAAAAGAAAAATTGACTACAGATTTCAACGCAAGATTGTGCGGATGGTGGATAAAGATCCTCGACTAACATTCAAACAAGTTCAAGCTGCCCTGCAGTCCGAGGGTACAACAGTGTCAACCCGTACTATCCGTCGGCGTCTGAATGAAAAGGGACAGTATGGTAGGAGACTCAGGAAGACCCCACTTCTTACCCCAAGACATAAAAATGCCAGGCTGGAGTTTGCCAAAACTTACCTGAGAAAGCCTAAAACATTTTGGAAGAATGTTTTCTCTTTTTGGGCAAAGGCATCAACATAGAGTTTACAGTAGAAAAAAAGAGGCATTCGAAGAAAAGAACACGGTCCCTACAGTCAAACATGGCGGAGGTTCCCTGATGTTTTGGGGTTGCTTTGCTGCCTCTGGCACTGGACTGCTTGACCGTGTGCATGGCATAATGAAGTCTGAAGACTACCAACAAATTTTGCAGCATAATGTAGGGCCCAGTGTGAGAAAGCTGGGTCTCGCTTAGAGGTCATGGGTCTTCCAGCAGGACAATGACCCAAAACACACTTCAAAAAGCACTAGAAAATGGTTTGAGAGAAAGCACTGGAGACTTCTAAGGTGGCCAGCAATGAGTCCAGACCTGAATCCTATAGAACACCTGTGGAGAAATCTAAAAATGACAGTTTGGAGAATGCACCCTTCAAATATCAGGGACCTGGAGCAGTTTGCCACAGAAGAATGGTCTAAAATTCCAGAAGAGCATTGTAAGAAACTCATTGATGGTTACCAGAAGCGGGTGATTGCAGTTATTTTGGCTAAAGGTTGTGCAACCAAGTATTAGGCTGAGGGTGCCAATACTTTTGTCTGGCCCATTTTTGGAGTTTTGTTTGAAATGATAAATGTTTTGCTTTTTGCTTCATTCTCTTTTGTGTTTTTTCATTTAAGACAAATTACATGAAGATAATAATACCAAAGAATTTGTGATTGCAATCATTTTCAGGAAGAAACTTGTCACGTCCTACTGACGGACTCACACGTGGACCCACTGGACCGCGTAAAGCGGATGCTGATACCGGGTGATAGAGAGGCAGACACGTACCGTAGAGTCAACGGGTTTATTAAACAGAACTATAACACAGAACCACACGCCCCTGGAGAGGGCCACAAGGTCGCAACACCGGGAGCCCAGCGGGGGAGACCCCCGGAGCGCTTGACCCCTATACAGGGATACCGCCGGGATCAGCCTCGAAGGGGCCAATGCTACGGACACAAGTGTTCAACCGACCCCAGGCGACGTGGTAATGAAACAGCACCCGGGAATACAATACGAAACGAGAACCGTGAATACAGAGCACCAGGAACACGGGGAACCAGGAACACAGGAGAGATCCAGGAACACGGAGAGATCCAGGAACACAGGGAGATCCAGGAACACGGAGAGATCCAGGAACACAGGGAGATCCAGGAACACGGAGAGATCCAGGAACACAGAGAATCCAGGACCACGGGGGATCCGGAGCCGGGCGAGAACCAGCGATCAGCTTGGAGGGAATCAGGAGACCATCCAGGAACACGGTGAGCAGCCAGGAACCGGCAGGAACGAGATCTGGGGGAGGTAACACAGAGCGATCAGGTAACAGACCAAACGGAGAGCGACCTGGCAGACCAGAAGTGGCAACTTCACTCAGGGGAAGGTGAAGGTCGAAGTTGCCCTGGCCCCGACTGATTGAAAACAGGAGGTTTAAATCAGAACAGGGCAGTCCTGATTGGCAGGACACAGAGACCTGGTGATTGGTTGAGGGGAGGAGCAAGCTCCCTGCAGTCCTCCCAGCAGAAACTGAATTGAAGACAATTTCATGTGCTGAAGCAGTGGTACCGGAAGTGAGAGGAGCAGTGTTGCTCCAGCAGAGGGAGTAAGGGCAGCAGGCCACGGGCACGGGCGGCAGACCCCCGAGGGGTAACAAAACTGAGTATTATCTGACAGAATTGCAGGGGTGTCAATACTTTTGGCCAACACTGTACATCCTCCACAAACACCATTGCTTGCTCAATGTGTGTGCACACGTGCCCCTGTTGGCCCAACACATCATAATGGATATGTACACACAGTTGCTCCATACAGTGTGGGCCAAAGGGCTGGGCCTGTCTACTGCATATTACCATACAATGTTTCACGGACCCATCAATACTATTTTACGGATCACATACCTTTGTGCACAGCATAAAGCTATGTGTAACTGTCCTGTATCCAAAAGTAACGACACACACAGGTTTGTTTTTGGGCCAATTTTGTTTTAGTTTGTATTTTTGTGCACAAAAAAAATAAGTCGACCAACACACACTAAATTAAATAAAACACAAGTGTTAACATCACACAAAAAAATGCAACATGATGGGAAATAATGGAAAACAAAAAACATATCAAAGTAAAAACCCCCCAAAAATTAACTAACTACCGTATATACTCGTATATAAGCCGACCCGTGTATAAGCCGACCCCCCTACTTTTGCCCCCAAAACCTGGGAAAACCTATTGACTCGTGTATAAGCCGATGGTGGACCCCAGCACAGGTATACAGGCAGGCCCCAGAGGTATATACAGGCAGGCCCCAGAGGTATATACAGGCAGACCCCAGAGGTATATAATGCAGCAGCCCGAGAGGTATATAATGCAGCAGCCCCCAGAGGTATATAATGCAGCAGCCCCCAGAGGTATATAATGCAGCAGCCCCCAGAGGTATATAATGCAGCAGCCCCCAGAGGTATATAATGCAGCAGTCCCCAGAGGTATATAATGCAGCAGCCCCCAGAGGTATATACAGGCAGGCCCCAGAGGTATATAATGCAGCAGCCCCCAGAGGTATATAATGCAGCAGCCCCCAGAGGTATATAATGCAGCAGCCCCCAGAGGTATATAATGCAGCAGCCCCAGAGGTATATAATGCAGCAGCCCCAGAGGTATATACAGGCAGGCCCCAGAGGTATATAATGCAGCAGCCCCCAGAGGTATATAATGCAGCAGACCCAGAGGTATATAATGCAGCAGCCCCAGAGGTATATAATGCAGCAGCCCCCAGAGGTATATAATGCAGCAGACCCAGAGGTATATAATGCAGCAGCCCCAGAGGTATATAATGCAGCAGCCCCAGAGGTATATACAGGCAGACCCCAGAGGTATATACAGGCAGGCCCCCAGTGGCACTCCCCCCCCCCCCCACATTGTGCAGAGCCCCCCCTCCCGATGCATTATCTTACCATCCAGCCGCGTCTTCATCACCGCCGGTCCTCCCGTCCATCCTCGCGCGCTGCGTTCCCGGTCTCATGTGACCCGGTCGCAGTCGGATGACGTCATCGCGCCGGGTCACGTGAGAGCCAAACACAGCGCCCGAGGATGGACGGGAGGACGGTGATGAAGACGCGGCTAGATGGTAACATAATGCATCAGGAGGGGGGCTCTGCACAGTGTGGGGGATGGGGGGGGAGTGCCACTGGGGGCCTGCTGTATACCCCACTGGGGGCCTGTAAACATCTGGGGGCTGTATGCACGGCTCCCCCTGCCGCTGTGATGGGCGGGGGGAGCCGTGCATATCTAATGACGGGCCCCATGTGATGGGCCGCTCTGTCAGGAGCCTCCCCCTGCCTCCTCCAGCCTCCCCAGCACCCGACACAGCCCCACACAGCACATACCTGTATAGACCCGTGTATAAGCCGAGGGGGGACTTTTCAGCCCAATTTTTTGGGCTGAAAAACTCGGCTTATACACGAGTATATACGGTAACTAATGTAAACACACCAAAACACATCCCCAGTCCTCATGGTGCAGCCACCCTGGTGACTCCATCCTCCTCATCATGTTTCTGCCTCACAACACCAGCCACCTTACACCTGCTGGTGCTGCCAGGCCACTGCCCCAGGGCCATTAAAGTAGGAGCAGTATGCGTCTCTGTTGTTCCTGGCATCCTGCGGAGTCCAACCGTGGCTCAGCAGCTGGAGTGGCGCCACACCATGGTCGGTAGTACGCCAATCCCCGGGACGGACCTCCCCTGTTGTGGGGTCCACTGAATCCACATAACTTGCCTGCCAGCGTGTATGATGAACGATGCCTACGATGCAGGAAGTTATGCAGCACACAGCAGGCCAGCACTACCACATCAATAGATTCCAGTTTCATATGCAGACGTGTATAAAAAACCCGGAATGTATTGGCCATGATTTCGAACGCATTTTCAACCACACGGCGGGCCCGGGATAGCCAGTAATTGAAAATGCGCTGCTCAGAAGTAAACGTCTTCTGGGGATATGGCCGTAGTAGGTGTGCCTGAAGTGGGAAGGCTTCATCCCCCACAAACACAAAGTTGAGATGATGGGTTGTCTCATCATTTGAGGGCAAATTCAGCCCACCTGTCCTTAGGTCTTGGGCCAAGGAGCAGTGTGCGAACACACCCCAATCTGAGATACGCCCATTCATTCCAACGTCCCCGTAGAGGAACTCATAGTTTGAGTCCACCAGGGTCATGAGGACCACAATAGAATATCCTTTGTAATTGTAATACAAAGACCCAGAGTTAGGGGGTTTAGTGATCCTCACATGCTTACCATCCAATGCACCTCCGCTGTTTGAAAATTGCCAGCGGTCCTCAAACCCTCTGGAAACATCCATCCATTGAGCGGGGGGGTTGTTGGAAACTGCATATAGGATGGCAGCAGACTACTCCAGATGGCCTCACACGTCTCGGGGATCAGGCGGCTCAGCAGGGACAGTGATACACGTGAAGTGTATTGCAGGTCGGTCCTTGAACGACCTATTGCCAGGAACCGAAAAATTACAGCCAAACGCTCCTCAGGTGGCACAGCTCGACGCATCACAGTGTCCTGTCAGGCAATCAATGGCCTTATGCATTCCAATAGGATTGTGAAAGAGTCCTTGGACATACGGAGGTAGTTCCTGAAATCATGCGGCTGGTCCGTGAGCTGGAGGATCAGAGTCCGCATGATTTCAGGAACTACCTTCGTATGTGGCTCCGGGTGTCCCAGTGCAGAAGCCAATCCCGAGCCCACACACACTGTGGTCTGTGAGCCCACAACATCTCATATCTATTCTCCAGCCACAATTCCTCTTCCACCAAGGCAAGAGCCACGATAGCATCTCCATCAGGGTTGAACATCATCTCACGTACCAACCTCTGCAAATGTGAGGAAAAGAAACATCACTACAAGAATGCTTCATCACACATCATCTATACACACCACCTCCTTCCCTATACATCTCCTGCCCACTTTACCACAGCCTACCCAAGTTTCATCACCACCCCACACACATACATATAGAGCACCATTCCAGGCCCAAACAGAATATTGCAGTGTCTGACAACCAAACCTGGTCACTCTACACCCCTGGCCCTCCTGTACAAATATATCTCCTTTGTCAAATGCAGCACATCATGAGCATAAACCCATATACCTGGCCATAATGTTGACGTCTGACCACAAGGCATGGCCAAAGAGATAGGTCACATTAATTAAGTCATGGTTGTTTCCAACTCTATACAATTACATTATACACGTAGCCCAGCCTTTGTGTGTTATGCTCAAAATATCACGCCACGCAGCAGACTATTGAATACTCATCATGTCCAAGAGACATCCCTGATGTGTTGTGAACGCCGGATCTTCAGAGGCAGACATTCGCAGAAGCCACATGCCCCACTCCACATCTGAGCTTGGCCTTAAAAGTCCCATTGTGTGTGGTAAGCGACAGTACTTTGTGGCCACAATTCAGATGATCACCGCAACTAAAGACACACGCATCCTTCAAATATGATCCTGTCTGGCAAAGGCAAAATGGCTTGTGAATGAGGATAGGGTTTTTGGTTCACAAAATACTCATGCATCCATTTGCCAGTACACAATAGAAAATAATACAACAAACCTCACGAGTAACTATATTCCCCACCACTTGGGCGTGAGCTACACTACACAATAACGATCTGTAATGGTAAGGTGCTCTAAACGCAACACAGACATATCACACTTCATGTTTGCACATCAGTAGTTACTTAATGACTCTGGGCAGCAAGCGTGATGTACTTCGGTCGTGAGCGCTTTTTATATGGTAATCAACCAATCAGAAAGCAGCGGCGTCTTGTAATTGACGAAGCCGCCTGGGCATATGCAGGTGCGATCAATGATTATGCGCCATTGCGCTTTCTTGATTGGTCAGGTCGTGTTTAAATATGCACGTGCTGGGGCGCCACCCCTTCTCCGACTTGAATGTGCATTGTGCTAGTAGCGTCTCATCCCAAGATTCCTGTTGGACAGAGGGTAAGTAACGGGATGTGCTATAGTTCACTCCTGTACGTTATTTTCTGTGTGCTGCACACCCATATACTGGCAGATGTTAGGGCGCCTTATGTACAGCTTCATGTAGCGTCCTGTAGAAGTGTATTTAGCGACGTGTACGCATTGTAACTACACTTTGTGTCCTGTAGTACACATAATGTTCTGGGAGATCCTTGCCAGGACAATGTGTACTACAGCACTATGTTTATACAAAAATATGTGTGTATCTCATGAGTGTCTGTTGTAATGTAGTTTGTAAGCCCATGTGTGCCAATTGTAATGACAGACCTTGGCATATTTCCCTGCAGTGGCCCAAAATACATATAGCAACAGGCATGTCCTGCATGCCCCATGTATGGACACATGTTAAGGCCAATAATGATTCTGCATAGACAAGCTGACTACCAGTACACATGTACATAGTATTGCTGGACATGGGCTGGCCACACAGAGTAGGGTGTCACCTGTGATGGCCATGTATTTGTTTGCATGACAGAATTATATGTTTGTTTTGCAGATGGCTGAGTGTAACGATTTTGTGACACAGCTCATCATCATGTACCAGGAACACGAATGCCTGTGGCCCTTGCTGCCTGGTCATGATGTGCAGGCAGCAAGGGCTGTGGCCTACAGGCCGCTGGTGGAGCTGGCGAACCGGCTCCAATCTACTAAGAACTGGACAGCGGCCATGGTTGTGGAGAAGATCAAACGCCTGCGCACCGTGTTCACCAAGACCCACAAAAACTGGCTTGCTGCCCGGTTCGGTGCTGGAGCTGAGGAGGTCCCTAGGCCACGTCTGTAGTACTATGACCTCCTCACCTTCACCCTGGGCCAGGAGGGGCCTCGGGAAACACGGTGCAGCAGGCGCTGCCGCAACCAGCTGTAGCCGCAGCCCAAGACCCTGCCCCGTCACAGGAGGTGGGTAATTGTGTTTGTGTTATCTCTCTACCCAGCTTGTTCTTTCTATTTTTGTGGGGTTTGCATGACATGTGGAAGTCACCATTGTGCTTTTCCTTCACAAAACTTGTTCACTGTTCTTTTCTATCAGTTTTGTGGTGGTTGTTATCACAGATTGTGTTGAGTTTTTTTTTTGGACACTTGCCATATCAATGTGGAGCCTCAGGTGAGTATACTGCACTGGTCTACTTCTTTGTTCTTTTGGTTTCCAAACTCTGCTCCTGTGGCCTTTGGTGTTAGCCTTGGTGAGATTGGCACTATGTTGTCTTGGGTGTTTGGTAGTCGTATTAGCTTAAATTACATGGCAACATGTGGCTGATGTTTTTTTTTTTTTATTTGTTTATTTTTCAGGCCCTCGGGAGCCTGGCTCCAGTGATGAGGAGCCAGCAGCTGGTGAGGCTCTCCCCTCAACATCTGCGGGAGAGAGTCCTGAGCAGTGCCTGAGCCCAGTGGTGGGGGGCCGGGCCCAGGGCCCAGCTCTGGAATCCGAAGAAGAAGACCACCTGCCCCACCAAACACGGAGCTTGGTACCTGGGCAAAATGGGTCCTCCTAGATAGAGAGAGGGCCATCGGCTCTGGGATCGGGAACGTCATCAGCATGGAGCCAGAGCAAAGGAACATCGTCGAGAGGGCCATCTTTCTGTCCTGGAGGCGGGCGTGAATGGGTCCCTGCGATGGGGGGCCCCTTGGTCGCTTCCCCACAAGACCACCCAGGGCCCACTGCACCCCCAAGATGCATGGTCAGGAGTAGGCAAAATCGTGATACTCTACCTCCCCCCGAAGACAGGCTCTGCTGATCCATCACACCAATGATGGGTCTATGAGGATGAGGGGGAGGCCCCATTGTCTTAGCCAGCAGAAAAGGAGGAAGATGACGTGCACTACTAGCCAATGCACAAGTTTGCCATACATACAGACTTTTTTGATGGGCAGCTTGGCCCCATTTTAATTTAAATCCGTTTAAAAATAAATAAATAAAAATGTAATTGTCTACGCACAACTCTGTCCATATCTGTGTCAGTTGACCAGAATATGTTTGTGTGTGTTTTACTGCGGGTGTCTTAGTAGATATTGATGTCATATAGGGTGCTGGGGGTTTAATGGTCCAGTATGGTGACATGTTTGCCATGTGACACCATATACCTCCTGAAAGACCGTGGCCCAGTGTGGTTGGTCAAATGTAACCTCACAAACGTTACCCTGTGTGTGTTGCAACAAGGGATGGCACAGGATGTAGCTGGGCAGAATTTTATTTGAGACTATCATTTTTTAAAAACATTGCCGACACAATCAAAAAGCCTTGGTCAGGTTAGGAGTAGCCAATACACACTACCCACTTTCCCAATGTGGGACACTATAAGAAAAGAGGCCAACGTGACCTAACAAACTTAGGTGCCAACATGGCAACAGGGAAAACAACAAGGGTCCAACATGGACAACAATTATTAGGTGACTATGCTCACATTATTGGGTGGGGGGTGATGGAATACTGGGCTGTTAGAGGGCGTGAATCATGGCACCCAAACGGGCAAGGTGTTGCTGCCCTTCTTGGTGTGCCCTCTCCATGTGCTGCTGTGCCTCCTGGTGAGCCAGCAGCAGCTTCTCAATAGTTGGTACACCTGTATGGGAAAGAAGGACATTAGTGAGTTACCTGTGTATGTGTGGTGGGTGTTTGAGGGAATCTAGTGATTATACGTACGCAGCACATCCCCATCTCTCGGAGATGGGCTGACAGCCCAGCCTGCAGTACGGGCTCGTTCTTCATCCAAAAAAGAAAAAAAAAAAACAGGACTCACATACTGGTGTGTGGAGAACACAACAATAAGTACATTAGCAAGCTGGTAGGCCTTAGCAGACACTTACCACCATACACTGAAGCAGCAGGCTCAAGGTGAGGGTGTGTGGCCAACAACACACCAGGGCTCGGCCGGGAGCTGGAGATGTTGGGGTGGGGTGGTGCTCCCAGGGCTCCAGGGCTGGCTGCACCCAAGGCTTGTGGGCGCCTGGTGTGGTGGGAGTGGCTGGGCCCTCCAGGGCCCGGGCTGCTGGAGTCCCTGTTGGGGAGGGAGTGGCTGGGCCCTCCGGGGAAGGTGGTGGGGGTGTCCCGAGTGGCGTTGGGGACTGTGGAGCGTCCCCAGACACGGAGTCCTCATCATCTGCAATATCAAACATGATAACAGAGCAATTTAAGAAAAGGAACACAACATAAGGAAAACACCTTGTGTGTGTGTATGAATGTCATGACGGTGTGAACGGTATGGTTAAAGGTTATGGTCGGCGTCTACCCTATGGTGAGGGTCCACTCTGGTTTCGGACATGAGTACAACACCAGTGGCCACATATTTTGAACGTTATATAACCCTTGGCTTAGCATGTTAGTATTTGTAACTTGAACATAAGAGCAGCCAGTAAGCATCAGGTGTTCGCACCATGGGGGCCAACACTTAGCAGGGAGATTGTATTAAGTGTTCTGTATTGTGATCAATGTGTAGCAAAATGGTATGTGTCAAAGGTCACACATATGTGCTGCAAGATGTCATGTGGGTGTTGAACATCGCAATAATATGTTGGTGTCACCTTTGCGGCCAGGACACAACTCTTTTTGCCACCATACAGGTCAAGGACCACTATAGCCATCATCATTTGGATGACAAATGAGTGTTTCGTACATCTTCATGTTGCAGTGTAACCAACATGGAGATGCACATTGGTGACAGCTCCACATGGTGGCTTAGGCCACATTATGTGGCATGGCACAATACCACATGATGTTTGTATAGTGTTTGGAGTATTTAGCTTGCCATGTGTGTGTTTGGCATTGCCACATACTCACCACGCAGCCTGGCAATCCTGGCACGAAGATCCACAATGCGCCCTGGGGACTTGTGCTTCAGGTCCACTATTTTTTTCAGGATCTGCTTGAGGGTCCTCTTCACCCCCAGTTTCTGGAGCAGGACTCGCTGGATCCTCCTGAGTATGCTGCGCTTGCACAGCCGAGGGTGCCAGTGACGCTGTTGATGTGGAGGGATATATCCAGTGGATAATGTTTGTTGTGACGCCACCCACCGGTTGTGGTCAGTAATGGGATCACCGCTGCAGCATAGCTCTGCCAGGAGGATGGAGGGATGGATGGGCTGCAGTTGGATGGATGAGCCCGCCGCGGGTCGGGCTGCTCCTAGCAGGGTAAAATAATATAACGCACAGTTCAGTACACCTGGAATCAGACACGGACACTGAAGCAGGGTTCACCGGGTTTACTCTCAAGTTCTTCCAAGTCACAAAGATCACGGTACAGTTCATTTCTTAACAGCTCTACACAGTAAAATCCGGTAACACTTAACCCTCTGCAGCCAGGCTGTCGCTCTGAGACCCCTCACTCCTTCTATATGTCCTTTCAGGCTTGTTCTCTCTTTACTCTGTTCTCCTGCGGATTGCATGGCGGCAGCTCGGCCCCTTGTATGTAGCTTCCCTCTATGTGTGGGTGGGCGGTAAGCCGGGTCCTCGTGGTTGCTGCTGTGCCTCCAACCCTGGTAGTAGGAACTCCAACCTGGAATTAAAGCTCCCCGTCAGTTTGTCTGGGAAGCCGGTGTGGAACTTCAGTTTCCCTCAGAGCCAACACTCTGGTATTACCCTAGTCTGCAGTAACCCTATCTTCCAAGGTGTTACCAGGCTCCTTCTAACCCGTGTGGATTCCAGTTACTTCAAGGGAAATCTACCCGCCTGTAGTTGGTCAGTGCTGCGGTGTTCCTCGGACCCGGTGATACCGGTTCGGTCTCTGTCCTCACACTCTCCTGGGATGCCGGCTATGGACGAGCTTTCTCTCCATGGATCTGTGTCTCTTTGGATTCTGCGTCTCCAGGGAGCCCAACCCCACCAGGATGTGTCACTTTCTAATGGTCTTTACCTCTCAGCCTACTCGGTCTTTTCTGCTCAGCTTTCTCCGGCCTACTACTACTACTCTTTTCCTCCATTTGTACTAGTCTACCACCTGACCATCCTTCCCACCCACTTTCTTCTAAACCCCACCCCCCCTTGCCCACCTAGAATCCCGGGCTCCCATATGTTCCCCTGTGGACTCATGCAGACGTCCGTGATTCCGCATGGACCGTGTCTCCGTGTGGAGCACATGCTTGTCGGTGTGCTCCACACAGCGACAAGTCCGTTTTTTGTGGAGCCACGGACCGTTTTATTGTCCAAACGTCCTGCACACGGATGTTCACACCGTGACATCCGTGTGCACGGACCATGGACAAAAGGAAAAAGCTTCAAAATAAACAATTTCATACTCACCTCGCTCTAGCGGTGTCTGGTCCTCTCTCTTCCAGTGTCGCTCATTAGGGCTCATGACTATTCACTTCACTGAGCCCAAGAGCGGACCGGAAGAGAGAGCAACTGTCAGCGCTGGAGCGAGGTGAGTATACGGTGACAGGCTGTCCGTGTGCTATCCGTGGATGCACGGATAGCACAAGGACAGCACCCATTGTGTCACACGGCTATGACACATGGGTCTATGCCCCGCCCCCAAACTCCCTAGTTCCTCACGTCCGTGGTAACACGAATGTGTGAAACCGGCCTACAAAAAGCTAGGCTGAATTGTGATAAGTTTCCCAGAACAGGTGATCCTAAAGCTAATCATGAGTCACACAGATCCAGGCCTCATTCCAATGTCCGTGCCTCCGGCACGTGAGCAGTACGTGCCGACACATGCCGGAGGCACGGACATACGGGGACACATGTTCCCCTGTGGACCCATGCAGGCGTCCGTGATTCCGCACGGACCGTGTCTCCGTGTGGAGCACATGCGTGTCCGTGTGCTCCACACGGCGACAAGTCTGTTTTTATGTGGAGCCACGGACCGCATTAACGTCCAAACGTCCTGCACACGGATGTTCACACTGTGACATCCGTGTGCTCGGACCACGGACAAAAGGAAAAAACTTCAAAATAAAGAATTTTTATATCACCTCGCTCCAGCGCTGACAGTTCCTCTCACTTCCAGTGCCGCTCATTAGGGCTCATGAATATTCACTTCACTGAGCCCTAGAGCGGCCCGGAAGTGAGAGGAACAGCGGCGCTGGAGGGAGGGGAGCATGAGGTGACAGGCTGTCCGTGTGCTATCCGTGGATGCACGGATAGCACTTGGACATCACCCATCGTGTCACACGGCCGTGACACATGGGTATATGCCCCGCCCCCAAACAGCCTTGTTCCACACATCCGTGGTAAGACAGATGTGTGAAACCGGCCCAAGGCCGGTTTCACACATTCGTGCCTCCGGCACGTGTGCGATCCGTGCTGACATATGCCGGAGGCTCGGACATACGGGGACACATGTTCCCCTATGGGCAAATTCACACTTCCATTTTTTGGCACGGATCGTGTCTCCTTGTGGAGCACATGCGTGTCCGTGTGCTCCACACGGCGACAAGTCCATTTTTTTGCAGACACACGGACCGCTTTTGCCGTGAAACCTCCATGCACACAGATGTCATCCGTGTGACATCCGTGTGCACGGACCACGGACGAAAGTGACAACCCTAAAAATAAAGAATTTCATACTCACCTCGCTCCAGAGCTGACAGTTCCGCTCTCTTCCAATGTCGCTCATTAGGCTCATGAATATTCACTTCACTGAGCCTGACAGCGGCCCGGAAGTGAGAGGAACTGTCAGCGCTGGAGCCAGGTGAGTATGTAATGACATGCTGTCCGTGTGCTATCCATGGATCCACGGTTAGCACACTGACAGCACCCATCGTGTCACACGTCCGTGACACATGAGTCTATGCCCCACCCCCAAACAGCCTTGTTCCACATGTCCGTGGTGACACGGATGTGTGAAACCGGCCCTAGGCCTCTTTCACACATCCGTGCCTCCAGCACGTGTGCGGTCCGTGCGGACACATGCCGGAGGCACGGACATACGGGGACACACGATCCCCTATGGACCCATGCACATGTCCGTGATTCCGCACGGACCGTGTCTCCGTGTGGAGCACATGCGTGTCTGTGTGCTCCACACGGCGACTTGTCCGTTTTTCTGCGGAGCCTAGGACCGCTTTTTTTGTCAAAATGTCCTGCACACGGATGTTCACACTGTGGCATCCGTTTGCACGGACCACGGACAAAACCAAAAAGCCTGAAAATAAAGAATTTTATACTCCCCTCGCTCCAGCGGTGTCTGCTCCTCTCACTTCCGGTGCCGCTCATTAGGGCTCATGAATATTCACTTCATTGAGCCCAAGAGCGGACCCGAAGAGAGAGGAGCAGCAGCGCTGGAGGGAGGTAAGTATGTGGGTGACAGGCTGTCCGTGTGCTATCCACAGCCCCACAGATAGCACATGGACTGCACACATTGTGTCACACGTCCATGACACGCGTGCACGCCCGCCCCCAAATGGCCTTGTTTCACACGTCCGTGGTGACATGGATGTGTGAAAGAGGCCTAAGGCCTCATTCACACATCCATGCCTCCGCCATGTGTGCGGTCTGTGTGGACACATGTCAGAGGCATGGACATACGGGGACACATTATACCCTATGGCCCCCTTTATATATCCGTAATTCTGCACAGACCATGTCGCCGTGTGGAGCAGATGCTTGTCCGTGTGCTCCAATGGAGACATGTCAGTTTTTTTTTGCGGACCCATTGACCACTTTTGGGCGAAAACTTCCATGCATATGGATGTCATCCATGTGACATCCCTGTGCACGGACAAAAGTAATAAACTTAAAAATAAAGAAAGACATACTCACCTCACTCCAGCACTGACAGTGTCTCTCACTTTCGGTGCCGCTCATTAGGCTCATGAATATTCACTTCACTGAGCCCAACAGCGGACCTAAAGTGTGGGGAGCAGCGACACTGGAGGAAAGTAAGTATGTGAGGGCAGGCTGACCGTGTGCTATCTATGGATAGCACACGTGTCACACATCTGCTTTGGGCCCCTGTGTGCTGCCTTGGGCCCTGTGCATTACCTTGGACCCTGTGTGCTGCTTGGGCCCCCCATGCACTGCCTGGGGCCCCTGTGCACTGCCAGGAGACCCTGTGTGCTGCTTAGGGCCCCTGTGCACTGCCTGGGGTCCCCATGCACTGCCTGGGGGCTGTGTGCTGCCTGTGGCCCCTGTGCACTGTCAGGAACCCCTGTATGTTGCCTTGCCTACTGTGTGCTGCCTGTGGCTCCCGTGCACTGCCTGCAGCCCCTTTGTGCTGCCTGAGGCCCTGTGCACTGCCTGAGGGCCCTGTATGCTGCTTGAGGCCCCTGTGCATTGTCTGTGGCCCCTGTGTGCTGCCTTGGGCCCTGTGTGCTGCCTGGAGCCCCTGTTTTTTGCTTAGGGTCCCTGTGTGCTGCCTTGGTCCCTGTGCATTGCCTTGGGCCCTATGCACTGCCTGGGGTCCATGTGCATTACCTTAGGCCCTTGTTAACTGCATGAGGCCCCTGTGTGCTGCCTGGGGACCTGTACACTGACTGGTGCCCCTGTGTGCTGCTTGGGGCCCCGATGCACTGCCTGTGGACCTGTGTGCTGCCTAGAACCCCTGTGTATTGCCAGGGGCCCCTGTATGTTGCCTGAAAAAGGTCTCAAACATAGTTAATTTATTTTGGCACACTATAAGTTAATGTCAGTTCTTACTGCTATCAAGTTCATTTAGTGATCTGCTCAGGTGTGACCACTCCCATCTCCTTCAAACAGTCACATGACCCATCAGCTAGTATTGCTGTGTGAATTTCATTCTTTGCAAGGTGCTTGGGTGGAAGGAGCTCTTGGTGAGTTATCTGGTGCCAAACTGTCTGGGCAGAAAACATGGTCAAAAGTGAGAAGCTGCTGCTTATCCTTTTAAAGGGAACCCAACCCCTCATAATCACCCCCAAGTCTCTGCACCCACACAAATCATTTCCAACATTCCTCTTGTGTTGGAAATGCTCCCTATAAATGATGAAATCTAGCCTATTACACATGCTGAAAGTGCGACTTCTGCTCCCTGAATAAGTCTCACAGGGCGTTCACTGTGCACTCCTAAGCCTGCCTTAGCTGTGCATTATCATGCCCCGATGGGCATGATAAGAAATCCAAGTCCATCTCACCCTGCTGTATGGGCGTAATAGCAGGTATGACGCAATTAGCGTCATATCCGGGCAGGATGACGTCGGTATACCCTTTAGGTGTACCGCTGACCTCACCATGCGCGTTGCCCATGCGCGGGTTTTGCTTTATGGCCGGGAGCTCCGTAAAGCAAAAGCCGCGCACGCGCAATGCGTACGATGTCACCATGACTGGATGTGACACAAATAGTGTCACACCGGCTATTATGCCCATACAGCAGCGCGAGGAGGACTTGGATTTCTTATCACTCCCATCAGGGTGTGATAATGAGCGGCTCAGGCAGGCTTAGGAGCTCACAGGGAACGCCCTGTGCGACTTATTCAGGGAGCAGAAGTCGCACTTTCAGTAAGTATAAAAGGCTAGATTTCATCTTTTATAGGGAGCATTTCCAACACAAGAGGAATGTTGGAAATTATTTGTGAGGGTGCAAGGACAGGTATTCAGAGACTTGGGGGTAAGAGCAGGGCAATTTAGGGCCTAGGTATCCAGCTCAGTGATGGAGTGAAATAACCCATTTAAGTACATCCTCAGGTGAGTGTCCATTTTCCCATTCCCTATTGACAGGCCCTGCCATTGTTATTGTTTCCCTGGTGTTACCATGTGTGTTGGGTTATGCAACACTGTTATGCTGTGCATTTTGACATATGCCAGCCTGTGTGTGCTGTAATCACTATATATGATATATATACAACTTTTTTTCTTTTCTGTTTTTGGCATGAGGGCTGGGCTCTAGGGTTAAATTTGTGTTTTAAAAGCCAGTCCTCGATTTTGGTGAAAACCAGACAAAAATGTACACTGTAACTTTTCAGTGTGTGGTGTGGTGTTTTTTTTTTCTTTTCTACCATGGGTGGTTAATATATTTGTTTCCAAATGTTGAAGACATGTCCAGTTGACAACTGCAAGGAGGCTCCCTGGCATGCAAACTCTTCATCTTTTTATGTTAAAAAGACATATGGGAAGTTATAATAAACTGAAAATGGCGGTGTTCCCTACAGGACAATGTAACCAAGAGGTTTGTACCAATCGTATATAAGGCCTCATTACTTAACCTTCCTAGCGTTATTCCCGAGCCTGACTCGGGGTTAACATTCACTACCAGAAGCGTTAACCCCGAGTCAGGCTCGGGCTTCCCGCGTTCGCGGCAGATGCGGTGAGAAAACCGCATCTGCCGCATCTGCCGCACTTGCCGCACTTGCCGCATAGCTGCCGCACTTGCGCCGCACTTGCGGCGCGGTTGCGGTAATCTGCATAGGGACCAACCACCTCTGATGACCCTCATACATTGTTAATATGTGCCCCTGCAGCCTAGTAAACCATTAGCAGCACTGTTGTTGTGTGCAAAGTGGCTGCAGTAGAAGTGAGATAATGATTTTATACACTTACATGCCTGCGTACTTGAGGCCGTCTCCCTGTGTGTGCTGGCACTTGTGGGCTGTGCTCATCATGTCTGCTCTCCCCCTCCCTTATGCACGCCCCCTCTCAGCCTGCTATAGTGATGTGAGGCTGATTGCGTCATAAAGGGGCGGGGCTAAATCGCGGCATTCCGGTAGCCCCGCCCCTTTATGACGCAATCAGCCTCACATCACTATAGCAGGCTGAGAGGGGGCGTGCATAAGGGAGGGGGAGAGCAGACATGACGAGCACAGAACAACAAGTCCCAGCACACACAGGGAGACGGCCTCAAGTACGCAGGCATGTAAGTGTATAAAATCATTATCTCACTTCTACTGCAGCCACTTTGCACACAACAACAGTGCTGCTAATGGTTTACTAGGCTGCAGGGGCACATATTAACAGTGTATGAGGGTCATCAGAGGTGGTTGGTTCCTATGCAGATTACCGCAACCGCGCCGCAAGTGCGGCGCAAGTGCGGCAGCTATGCGGCAAGTGCGGCAGATGCGGTTTTTTAACCGCATCTACCGCGAACGCGGGTAGCCCGCTTTTAGCAAAAAATTCTAGAACTAAACAGACCGCCAGGGAGGCTACAGTGTAAATGTCATTTCACTGAAGAGAAAAAAACAAACAAACAATAGTGCACTGATTGTTAACGATGGGTCACATAGAAGCTAAGGCCTGCTTCAGACTGCATCTGACATCCGATCCGTAGCTGCCCGCTTGAAGCAGGCAGCCGCGGACCGGATCAGTACACAGGACCGGGGGGCTATTATGCCCTCCGATCCTGTGTGCAGCCGCAACCGCTGACAGGTCAGGACCGCGGCGCCCGCAGTCCTCACTTATCAGCAGCAGGAACTGCGTGCGGCTGCATACAGGATCGGAGGGCATAATAGCCCCCCGGTCCTGGGTGCTGATTCGGTCCGCGGCTGTCTGCTTCAAGCGGACAGGCACGGATCGGATCACAGACGCAGTCTGAAGCCGGCCTAAGACCATGCTTTTTTGTGCCATATATCTTATTTTCTCAACTTTTTTTTGTGATACTTAAAAAAACAGTCCTTTTGGGCTCTGTGGGAGTGGCCAGCATCTGTCAGCTGTGTGTTTGGGCATGGCCAGCGTCTTCCAGCTGTGTAATTTCCTCAGCGCTGCTATCAGTAAATCTCTGTTCAGGTATGCATCTGCTTCTCAGACACAGCGGCCTGAACACTAATGTGAAACAGGCCTATCACACTGATAAAACTGTCTATGTCTGTGTATAAAAACTATGGGGATCATCACAGTGGAGGGCAGAGTATCCAGGGTGCAGCTTTGTGTATGTGAGGTATGTAATCTGAGCTTTTACCACAGTTTGTTACATGTAGCCTGTGCAGAGCATTCAGTCTATGGAAGTTGATTTGTTCATCAGCAGTGAATTGGATGAGTATTACTAAAAATCTTAAGGCCCCTTCACACACACAGATATCTGAGTCCAATATCTGAACCAATCTCTGGTTGCAGTGAAATCATGGATAAATTGCTCCATGTTGTACGCAGCCACAATATGGAGCAATGTATCCATGATTTCACTGCACAGATATCTGTGTGTGTGAAGTGGCCTTTACTGACACTTTATTGATGTTCATGATGTGATTTGTGCAGTAGTAATAGTACACTTTGTGCTGTGAGTATCCTCTAATTACATCCACTGTACTTGGTTCATGTGACATCTGTGCTCTTGTGTAATGCGTGATCAGTGTGTCATGTATGACCCGTGTGGTCTGTGGGTGATTAATGACCTATGTGTGATGTATGACCTGTGTGATGTATGACCTGTGTTACCAGTGTGTCATGCGTGACCTGTGTGGTCTGTGTGATGTATGACCTACTTGTGATGTATGACCTGTGAGGTCTGTGTGTGTCATGTGTGGCCAGTGTGTCATGTGTGGCCAGTGTGTCATGTGTGGCCAGTGTGTCATGTGTGGCCAGTGTGTCATGTGTGGCCAGTGTGTGGTGA
Source organism: Allobates femoralis (assembly GCA_033576535.1). NCBI lineage: Eukaryota > Metazoa > Chordata > Amphibia > Anura > Aromobatidae > Allobates > Allobates femoralis. Next base: position 212,694,086 of record JARQOC010000006.1, read on the forward strand.
GTGACCTGTGTGACGTGTTTTGTATGAACTGTGTAACCTGTGTGTGGTGTATGACTTGACCCATACTCAACACACACATCACACCCATACATGATATCTGTATGAACACACACAAATATATGCTCACTGTCTCCTTCATCATGGTGTACCCAGTGGTAGTAGTGGGGGAGGCCAGATGTAATCTTCAGCAGTGACTGTACATGCAGGAGGCCTCCTGCTCCTTCTCTCCCTTTTCCTTACTCCTAGCTGATAAGGTCCCGACATTGCAGGAGGGGGCTCCTGTGCCTGCTCTTCTCTCTTCAGTGTTGGCAGCAGCTCTTGGACCCCACAGTCTTGGCCCCGTACAACTGCTATCACTGTTCCAAGCCCCGCACCTCCCCCACAGTTATGCTGTGCAGTCCTGCTGCACAAGTATGGATGATTCCTCGGCCATAGCTGAAGAGCGGAGAAGTGAGGAGCAGCTGCCGAGGTGATCACAGTCGTCACCAGTCACAGCTGTCAGCAGGGGCGTAACTACAATAGGTGCAGGGGTTGCGATCGCACCCGGGCCCTGCAGCCTAGGGGGCCCCAAAAGTCCCTTTGGCCCATAGAAAAAGACTAAGACTACTAAAGATTTGCAATAATTGGGGGCCCCGTTGGAGCTTTCGCATCGGGGCCCCGAGGCCTGAAGTTACGCCACTGGCTGTCAGGCAAACCCTGCGAGTGTGCAGACCAGTTTAGACTGTAGCTGACGGAGCTCAGCCCTGTGCTGTAACCTGAGGTGACCTGAGACACTTCACCTCATGAGCTGCAGCCAGGAGCTCGCAGTATGTAGGCTACGCCCCCTCCCTTCTGAGGCCGTATTCACTGTGCAGACGGCTTTCACAGGAAGAGTTGCACACACACAGTGCAGTTGGGGCACTTTGTAGAAGATTTTGGAATGGTTTGCAACCAGAATTTTCTAATTTAGTATATTAGAAAGTTTATTAAAATCTCTTGCTCTACTTTATTATGAAATAAAAATTAAACAGCAGTTGCGCTTTAAATCTCAGGCTATAATAATATGCATATTTGATGCCTGTGAATAAAGTAAGGCCTCTTAGGCTGCTTTCACATCAGCGGTTTTCGCTGATCGCGACAGTTGTGGTGAAAAAAAATCGCAACTGCCGTGATTATCGCATAACGGCTGCACTTGCAGTTCACTTGCGGCAAGCCCCATTCAATGTCTATGGGGCTTGTGGTAAGTGTGCGGCAGGTGCGGCAAGTGCGGTTTCGGCACTTGCGGCAGGTGAGGCAACGAAAAAAACGTGGCATACCGCAGTTTTTTCATGGCCGCACCTGCCGATGGACATTCTATGGGGCTTGCCGCAAGAAAACCGCAAGTGCAGCCGTTATGCGGTAATCGGGGCAGTTGAGGTTTTTCCACCGCAACTGCCGTGATCAGCTAAAACCACTGATGTGAAAGGACCCTTACATGGAGGTTCTTTCTTTTATTGTCTGCCTGTTGTGTGGCCACAATTAACATTTCTGCAGCTAATTGAGATGTATACACCATGTATATATTTTTTTTTCCCCAGCCCCTCCTCCTTGAAGCACTCCCTTGTAACCACAAACTGTCTCCTTATTACAACCATGAGTTTTGTGCAGTTTGGGTGAAATGACACTTGCGTTCACCGCTGCAGCGTCTAGCGGTGTGCGAACGCAAACCGAGCGCATACACCGCGCATCCCTATGTTTCACATGGGGACGCGGGTGTATGCGCTTGGGTGCGGATGGCAGTGCACACCCACTGCCTGCCATATGTGATTTGTATGCATGCAGATGCTTGCATACAAATCATACATTCTCGTCCGCACCATGAATGTGACATGTCGTGTTCATGGTGCGGATGAGAATGTATGATTTGTACACATGTGGGCAATGGGTGCGCACGGCAATCCACACCCAAGCGCATACACACGTGTCCCCATGTTAAACATAGGGACGCCCGGTGTATGCGCTCGGCTTGCGTTCACCTGCTTCAATACGCTGCGGTGTGAAACGCAAGTGTCAAGCCAGCCTTTGTCCTTTGCGTATATCATCTTTAATTTGTAGGCCTTTCCAATGCTTGAAGTTGGATAATGTGGTCTTTATCCACCTTTCCTTGGTTGATCGAATCACATAGCCATTCAAATCGTCTTCCTTGGGGATATTGCTTGATTTAATTTTTATTTTATTTTATTTTTTTTTAAAGTAGTGTATATAGCAAAAATACAATATTCATGAGTTGCATTACAAAGAATAGAATGCTGGCAATTAGTCAGATTTTTAGCTAAATACATATATAACATTTTTATTTATTTATTTTTTTCCCCAGCAATATTCTCCCATTACGTTGATAGCCCCTTTCACTGGAAATATATAATTGGACTCAACCTCAAATGGAGAAATAACAAATACAACATGAATTATGGAACTTTAACAAGACCTGGACTTGAGTCATTGATATGCCGCAAAATTAAAGTGAGGAAAATTTTCTTTCTTGGGAGTTCCTGGATGTCCACTCACATACTTGAAGTACTTCATGGCCTTTTGTGCTTTTTTTTTTTTTTTTTTTTGCTCTTTTTTTTCTCCCACCAGCCTCTCCTCCGTTTGAGCACTCCATGGTAATCACAAACTATGGGTCCCTTTTTACCACCATGTGTTGTGTGCAGTTTGGCCCTTGTATATATTTCATCTTTAATTTGTTGGACAATGTGGTCTTTATCCACCTTTTCTTGGTCGGTCTAATCACATAGCCATTCAAATAATCTTCCTTGAGAATATTGTTTGATATGATCTTCAAAATATTAGTAGTATTAGTAGCTTTTTCAATTTTATTTTTGTGCGAAGTTAAGGTTCACACAGTGCTTGTTCATGAAGTATAGAAACCTTGACTCGTCTTCAACATTTTGTTCGTATCTTTCCAGCCAACAATGGGTCTGCAAATAATAAGAAAAAAGATTAATTTTGGACCAGACCAAAGAAGTAAATCATAAAAACCTGGATTTTGATCCTCTTGTCAGCAGTCCATTTCTGGCTTGGGATTCTACAAATTTATAGGAAGAAAACAGGTCAGACTTGAAATAAATTACAATTTTGACTAAGGAAACAAATTTAAATTGATTTTAATGTATATCATAATTTTATATGTTGAGGGAGAGACTCGCACTCACTCGGACCTCAGCCTGTCATCTGTTTAGCTGGGATTCTCCTCACTTTCTCCTGTCTTTGGTTGTTGATCGGCTTAATCAGAGGATGCAGGGTCTCCTGTAGCTGCAAAATCCTCCAATTCAGGTATTGGTATGGCTGTGTGTGTGTGTGTGGAGCCCACTGGGATGGGGTACTCGGTACCAGACCGGGGTACTGCTGGGAATGTCACTGCGGTCTTCGTCCGGACCGTGTCCCGGGTTCCGCAATGAATGGGGGGGATATTTACAGGGGAGTTTGTCGTGACGCCACCCACAGGTTGTAGTCAGTGAGGGGACCACCGCTGCATTGTACTTCTGTCAGGAGGATGGATGGATGCTGCAGCCATGTGGATGAGCCTACCGCGGTTTAAGACGGCTCTTGACAGGGTAAAATGGTGGATTAACAGTTCTGTATACCTGGAATAAGACACGGACACTGAAGCAAGGTTCACCAGGTTTTTTTTTTCCAATTCTTTCAAGTCACACAGTGCACTGTACAGTTCAGTTCTTAACAGTTTTACACAGTTTACCTCAGTACACTTGAACCCTCTGCAGCCAGGCTGTCACTCTGAGACCCCTCACTCTTTCTATGTGTCCTTTCAGGCTAATTCTCTCTCTCTCTTCTTCTGGGTGGGTTGCAGAGTGGCAGCTCGGTCCCTTAATGTAGCTTCTCCTAAGTTTATGGGCGGTAAGCCGGGTCCTCTTGATTGCTGCTGTGCCCCCAACCCTGTGGTGGGAACACAGATATGGAATCTGTGTTCCCCGTCAGTTTGTCTGGGGAGCCGGTGTGAATCTTCAGTCCCCCTCAGAGCCGATACTCTGGTCCCAGCCTAGCCTTGGGTGTACCTATTTTGCAAGAGATCACAGGGCTCTTTTATACCCATGTAACTACCCAGGTACGTCAGGAAAGTCTGTCCTGTCAGTTACTTGTCAGCGCTACCGTCTTTCTCAGACCCGGTGACACTGGTTCGGTCTCTGTTGTTCCTAACTCTTCTGGTCTTGACTGCTCGGCCCTTGCCTACTGGCTAACTACTTCCTGTTTCTCCCTTATATACTGGTTCATTACCATGACTACGCTTCACCCACTTTTAACTGGCCCTACTACCCCTTGCCTGCCTAGAATCCCAGGCTCCGGGTTGGGTTTTATGTCAGTGGATGTGTGTTTTGAAGCTGTTTGCTATACAAACTGTCACTATCTCCTGGCTGCAGTTCCTACCTGTGGCCACCCAGGTCGCAGGGGCGCCACATGTGCTGCTATGCCAGTTGATGTATATGGCTTCTCATCTTCAACAGTCCTGTAAATTATAGATAGGAGTCGCAGCACAAGTAGGAATGCCCTGCCAAAGCTGTGTGCCCCCCAGAGTTGCTTGTTTCTAGGGCGATTTATTTTTCCTTGTAAATTAGTGTATAGAGCAAGCATAAAATGTTCATGAATCACATCACAAAGAATACAATGTTGTCAACTAGTCAGATTAACTTCTGCAAGTCAGTATGCCCTGCCAAAGCTGTGTGCCCCCCATAGTTGTGTGTTTCTGGGGCACTTTTTTATGCATCCTGCTTTAGGAGAAATATTAATATGCACGGGCTGTAAAGTTATAGGATTTCCTGTTATGTGACACTGACAAATATTGTTTGTTGTTTTTTCTTGGGGGAAGGAAGGGCAATTACAAATTTTACTATGGGGACAAATGATTTTTATGTATAATATGATATCGGCAGCTGATACCTGTGAATGAAAACATTTTGTTAGTATTGGTACCGTATATACTCGCGTATAAGCCGAGTTTTTCAGCCCAAAAATTGGGCTGAAAAGTCTCCCCTCGGCTTATACGCGAGTATATACGGTATATATAAAAAAAAAAAATCTCAAGGGGTAGTACACAGCAGCCCCAGGTCCCCCTCACTGTTTGGCGCCCCCACCGCTGCGCTCATACATTACCGGACTAGCAGCTGTCATCCTCCGGTGGCGGATCGCGGCTCCCGGCTCCGGCTTCCATCATCTTCTGTGTCTTCCTGCATGTCACATGACCGGCCGGCGTCGCGATGACGTCATCGCGATGCGCCCCGTCACAATGCAGGAAGACACAGAAGAAGATGGAAGCCGGAGCCGGGAGCCGCGATCCGCCACCGGAGGATGACAGCTGCTAGACCGGTAATGTATGAGCGCAGCGGTGGGGGCGCCAAACAGTGAGGGGGACCTGGGGCTGCTGTGTACTACCCCTGGGGCTGCTGTGTACTACCCCTGGGGCTGCTGTGTACTACCCCTGGGGCTGCTGTGTATTACCCCTGGGGCTGCTGTGTATTACCCCTGGGGCTGCTGTGTATTACCCCTGGGGCTGCTGTGTACTACCCCTGGGGCTGCTGTGTACTACCCCTGGGGCTGCTGTGTACTAGCCCTGGGGCTGCTGTGTACTAGCCCTGGGGCTGCTGTGTACTAGCCCTGGGGCTGCTGTGTACTAGCCCTGGGGCTGCTGTGTACTACCCCTGGGGCTGCTGTGTACTACCCCTGGGGCTGCTGTGTACTACCCCTGGGGCTGCTGTGTACTACCCCTGGGGCTGCTGTGTACTACCCCTGGGGCTGCTGTGTACTACCCCTGGGGCTGCTGTGTACTACCCCTGGGGCTGCTGTGTACTACCCCTGGGGCTGCTGTGTACACCCCTGGGGCTGCTGTGTATACCCCTGGGGCTGCTGTGTACACCCCTGGGGCTGATGTGTATACCCCTGGGGCTGCTGTGTACTACCTAAGGGCTGCTGTATACCACTGGGGCTGCTGTATATACTGCTGGGGCCTGCATACCACTGGGGAGGCTGCTGTATACTACCACTGGGGAGGCCTGTATACCACACTGCTGGGGGCTGTATACCTGTGCTGGGGTCCACCCTCGGCTTATACACGAGTCAATAGGTTTTCCCAGGTTTTGGGGGCAAAAGTAGGGGGGTCGGCTTATACACGGGTCGGCTTATACACGAGTATATACGGTAATTGCTTCGTAGATAAGGCAAGGAGGGCCTCACTTGCCATGCTTCTCCTGGAAGCACTCTGTCTTTGGAGTTCGTGATTCGTTGTCCCTTAGAGGACACAAAGAATTCATGCATTCATGTTTCTATCCTTGGGCTGCTTAGTCAGTCCTTAATTTCCATACATACTTTGAGAAAATAATGTCAAAGGAGAAACATTGTGTTAAAGAATTGTGTTGTAACACTTACCTACTCATCCTCATCCTGCAGTATAAAAATATTTTTGTCTTACAATTGACTACCTGTCCTTAATCAACCTCTGCTTCCGCTGAATACATTCTTACCCATTAGAGTAAGGACATACTATATGGTGAAGCAACTTATCTGTCTAGTAAATCAACGTGGCATAAGGCTGACAAATATTAAGCTAACAATAATGGAAAAAATACTTATTGAGGAATCACATCCCAATCTGCCAACTAGACGGATTTCAAAATAAAAATAAAACCTGTTTTACCTATAAGAGTAAGGACATACAAAGAACATACTATGATGAAGTAATATGCCAAGTTGTTTAATTAGAAGAAACCCACCATGATATTTTGAATTTCAGATGGCTTACATAGATGCTTAAAGATGAGAACGGACTCAAGGTGGTAACAGGTCGGGTTCTTCTCCCCATCCCCAAACTCCATACCCAATTGTGATAGCAAACTTCTGGTGTATTTACTTTTAAATGACCTGAAGAGTCTCTTCAAAGGAATAAACTGTCATTGGTAGTCCTCAGAGTAAAAAAAAAGTGTTAAAACTTACAGGTGACCAATTTGCTTTCTAAATGTTTCTTTATTCGTCTTTACAAATTCAAGTGCACAAACACTTTTGGTAGCTTTACGTTATTTTAAAAAGTCCAGTGATCTCATCTGGGTTTAAAAAAGTAGAGGAAGCAGGGAATGTTCTGTAAGGACTCGAGCTTTAAAGCTTACACCTTCCGGAGAGGGTATCTTGTTTACAAAAACCTGTGAAATCATGTCCACAGGTTTCCCTGCCCCAATGGCGTGCACTAAGCGACACAGGGCAGGGATACCTGCGTACATCATGCACAGGTTACTGTAGGCTGGAAACTATAACAACCGTTACTGTAGTGATGTGTCTGGGGTTTCCTGACCTGTATCTGCCCACAGTGATGACATGCAAGGTGTATCCAGTTTTCTCCAGCAGTCTGCATTACTAATTGCCAGTGGGCAGGGAAATCGGGGTATACCCTGTCATATCGCTAATATCAGTGAGCACACAAGATAAAGTGCAGGAAGGAAGCCTCCTGATGATCTTGGCAAAAGTGAAACACGTCAAGGCATAAAGGAGCGAGTGGCTGACCATTCAAATTCAAATAGGTCCACAGGTTGGGGCTTGCGAGTGTAGGGACAGGCTTAGGCATGAGCCGACTGGAGTGGGGGCACCGTATCGTACATGCAGGGTGCCGACCCCCACTGTAAGGCAGGGCTGTATAATCAGGGTGAGCCATCCCATTTTTTTAGCTAGTTGTGTTTTCTCCTGATCTAAACTCTGTAGTCCTTTGCACTGTTTTCCTACTTATAGGGACAGTACAGGGCTTATATATAGGGAAAGCCGTTGTGGAGTGGGGGCGCCATATCGTTGACCAGGGTGCCGACCCCTGCTGTTAGATAGAGGTGAGGAGGGAGAATAGTATACAGGATCTATATCTCCATTTCCTCCGATTCTCAACGTGCACTTTTGCTTTTAAAGGTTTTCTTTGTTACTTTGCAGTTACATATAAAAACATTTTACTTGTTGCTTTTTCTTCTAAGGCCCTCTCATTACTGAGGGTGGGGACAGCATAGGAATGCAGTGCCACTGGTGGGCGAAATTGCCAGGCTATCTCCTCCGATGATAATTGGGGTGTCCCAAGGCTTCCTTACTTACATTAAGCAGAAAATCCTGGGCGACATCATTTGCAGCAATGGTGAGCCAAGCATGTTGCTCAAATACTGCTATTGCTCGATCAATTAGCAAGCAGTGACAAGCATGCTCAGTCATACCTAATGGTGGGCAGGAACACAGGGAACACCCCTGCAAGTGACACATGTGTGGCTATTCCTGGGATGTCCTTGTCCATCCATATAAGATGGGTCTCTACACCCACATTTACAACATGCAAGTATGTCCTTGCCCATCTCCATGCAGCGACGCATGCTTTAGGGTGGGAAACTCTGGGGACACCCCCACATGCATCACTGTTAGTGGGGACAACCAGACAGGTGTCATTGCTGCAGGTATGTGGGGAGTCTTCCCATTATTTCCCTGAATCATCCTGGATGCTAATTTGCAGCATCTGTGTTTAGGATAGTGTATTTTCCTAACAAGAATGCATGTTGTGACAGCCTCCAAGATGTATCATCAGTAGCAATAGATATATTCAGATGCTGAGCATGCCCTAATACAGTGTTTCCCAACTCCAGTCCTCAAGGCACACCAACAGGTCATGTTTTCAGGATTTCCTTATCATTAGACAGATGATGGAATTATCCCCTGTGCAAGTGATTAAACTAACATCTGTGCAATCCTAAGGAAATCCTGAAAACATGACCTGTTGGTGTGCCTTGAGGACTGGAGTTGGGAAACACTGCCCTAATATAGCTGACAACAGTACACCCCATCTCTATACAAGAGGCAATAAATTGTCAAACGCTTTATTAATGAAACAAATTAGACTTATGGCAAAAATAACAATGTAAGGAAACTTATATGGGAGCTTGGCACAGGGTACACGTATCTTGGCCAGCATTCAACCAGTTGGGGGGAGAGGAAAAAAATATTCAACAGTGCAGTATACTATACAAAGTGCCTTTTCACAAGGTGATTAGCAGTTGCTAAGTCGCTCAAACGAGCCTTTTTGACCAAATCTTGGTCACTATAAAAAAAGCCTACTGCCAGGGTGCTGACCAAGAAGCAAATTGCTCATTGGCACTTTTTTTTTTTTTTTTAAGCTAAAACCACACTGACAATCTAATTTTGTAAATGTACAGTCATGGCCAAAAGTTTTGAGAATGACATCAAAATTATATTTTCACATGATCTGCTGCCCTCTGGTTTTTATTTGTGTTTGTCTGATGTTTATATCACATACAGAAATATAATTGCAATCATATTATGAGTACCAAAAGGTTATATTGACAGTTAGAATGAGTTAATGCAGCAAGTCAATATTTGCAGTGTTGACCCTTCTTCTTCAGGACCTCTGCAATTCTCCATAAAGGCACCGTGAGACGGGGACATATCGCCGGCGATGTTGCCGGCAACCGAGGGGCGTGGCCAGGTTGCGGCGACATCGCCGGCGAATTGCCGCGTGTGACAGGGCGATAATCAGGCGATGAATCGCCTGAGTAACATCGCCAGGTTTCCCAACCATGTTGGGAAATCTGGCGATGTTGCTCAGGCGATTCTGCCTGATCGCCCTGTGTAACGCGGCGATCGGGCGATTCCGCCTATCTACTACATTGCGGGTTATCACTCGCTGGGTTGCCGGGCAACTCAGCGAGCGATAGCCGCGGCAACTAGCCGGCGACATCGCCGGTAAGTTGCTCAGTGTGACAGCTCCCCGGCGATGTCAGGGATGCGCGCTCCCGCGATCCCCGACAATATCGCCGGCGATATGTCCCTGTCTGACGGTACCTTTACATGCTCTCAATCAACTTCTGGACCAAATTCTGACTGATAGCAGTCCATTCTTGCATAATCAATGCTTGCATTTTGGTAGAATTTGTTGGTTTTTGTTTGTCCACCCGTCTCTTGATGATTGACCACAAGTTCTCAATGGGATTAAGATCTGACGAGTTTCCAGGCCATGGACCCAAAATCTCTGTTTTGTTCCCTGAGCCACTTATTTATCACCTTTGCTTTATGGCAAGGTGCTGCATCATGCTGGAAAAGGCATTGTTGGGTGCCAAACTGCTCTTGGACGGTTGGGAGAAGTTGCTCTTGAAGGACATTCTGTTACCATTCTTTATTCATGGCTGTGTTGTTAGGCAAGACTGGGAGTGAGCCGATTCCCTTGGCTGAGAAGTAACCCCACATATGAATGGTTTCAGGATGCTTTACAGTTGGCATGAGACAAGACTGGTGGTAGCGCTCACCTCTTCTTCTCCGAATAAGCTGTTTTCCAGATGTCCCAAACAATCAAAGGGGATTCATCAGAGAAAATGACTTTACCCCAGTCCTCAGCAGTCCACTCCCTGTACCTTTTGCAGAATATCAGTCGGTCCTTGATGTTTTTTCTGGAGAGAAGTGGCTTCTTTTCTGCCCTCCTTGAAACCAGGCCTTGCTCAAAGAGTCTCTGCCTCACAGTGCATGCAGAAGTACTCACACCAGCTTGCTGCCATTCCTGAGCAAACTCGGCACTGCTGGAAGTCCGATCCCGCAGCTGAAACAGTTTTAAGATACGGTCCTGGCGCTTGCTGGTATTTCTTGTGTGCCCTGGAGCCTTTTTGACAACAATGGAAGCTCTCTCCTAGAAGTTCTTGAAGATGCGATAGATTGTTGACTGAGGTACAATCTTTCTACCTGAGATAATCTTCCCTGTTAGGCCATTTTTGTGCAGTGCAATGATAGCTGCACATGTTTCTTTACAGATGGTTAACTGAAGAGAAACAATGATACCAAGCACCAGCCTCCTTTTAAAGTGTCCAGTGGTGTCATTCTTACTTAATCATGACTGATTGATCACCAGCCCTGTCCTCATCAACACCCACACCTGTGTTAATGGAACAATCACTAAAATGATGTTAGCTGCTTAGCTGCTCCTTTTAATGGAGGACTGAAATGATGTTGAAATGTGTTTTGGTGGTTAAAGTTCATTTTCTAAGCAAATATTGACTTTGCAAGTAATTGCTGTTAAGCTGATCACTCTTTATGACATTCTGGAGTATATGCAAATTGCCATTAGAAAAGCTGAAGCAGTATACTTTGTTAAAATTAATATTTGTATCATTCTCAAAACTTTTGGCCATGACTGTAGAGCTCAATTGCATCAGATTGGTCAGGTGTGTGATAGCTTGATAAATTATCCTATGTAAAATTTTTGCTGTGTAGCTTTGTGCTTACTTACACTTTCAACTTCACTGCTTCTGCTTGAGCTTGTAGGGCATCCCTTAATTTTCTCAACAGCAAGTAGTGGTTCACATCTTTGGCCTACAAAAAGAGGTGTCTAATTAAAGCACTGTGCATTTGTGCTACATTAGTAATACACTTTTGGTGCATTTTTTTGGTTAGTCACTGCATTTGCCAGCAAAGTGAATGTAGCTTTTAAATGTTGTTCTGACATTAGTGTTTTCTACTGCTGCATTGGTGGTGTACAAAGCGCATCCAGAAAATGAGCATGTCATTTATTGCTCTTTTCTGCAGCACTTTAGTCATCAGCTCCATTCTAATCCAAAAATAGCATCACAAATGGTTTGGTATTCAGTCCATTTTTTTTTTTCCTGCAAAAAGATCCATTTTGGCTGCAATAAATGCACATTCAATTAGGTATTTTTTACAGTGTGAATGGAGGAGAAATGAGAATGTGGGCAGGAACTTACTTGCAAGAACAATATTTCCTCCTTTCCCTCCATCTTGGTTTGCTTCTCTACCCATTTGCTCACTTTCCTCACTCTTTGAGAAAAGCAGCTGGAATCCCTAAATATTAAAATGTTAGTGAATATTTATTTATTTTTGGTTTGCATCACAACCTCATGTGTAGGACTCCTCCTACCTCTCTTCTGGCTCACAGGAATCGCAGACTCCTGAGATGAAGTTGCCGAATCCTAGAGTGGCAATGAGTCTACTGATACACTTTAATTCGGGATTAGCAGATTTATTCCATCAGATCCTTTATCTTCTCAGTTAGTGCTGAGTGTATACTTGGATATCCCCTGCACACTAACTTGTACAGAAATCTAGCATGTCATTTTGCACACTCAGTTAAAAAATATCAATTTTACAGTAGGTGTATTGTATCAGCATATGTGCAATCGTTTCTCCTACTATACAGCACTAAAGAAAGGATTATAAAGTTATCCCATATACTAAACTGTTTCAGTCACACACTGTGTACTTAGAAAAATGGATAAATCACCCCTCTAAGCAGGCCAACAATCTGGAGAAAATCATTTGAACTTACCATTTTACTAGGTGAAAGGGCAGTAAGTACAGGAAACTGGAACAGCATATATAGACATGCCTCACAGGCATGTCCTCTTCTCAACCTACTCCCCTCTCATGATTGGCAGTTCTGACTGCTACTTGAGTTTAATGACACACCCCTTTAAAAAAAATTCTAACTAACTTTATTGACGCCAATGCTCATTACTTAAAGGGACTGTCAAAGGCCTTTTAAAAAGTCCAGTGATCGCATCTGGGTTTAAAAATTGATGAAGCAATGAATGTATTGTACGTAGTGATGGGCGAATCCTAAATTACATGGAATCGCTTGACTCTAGCGAGTCCGAGCCCAGGACTCGCTACTCGTTGCGAGTCTAGCGAGTCCAATGTTAATGAATGGGGAAGCGAGTAATAGCGAGTAGTGTGAGATTTACAAATCGCAGATGTGTCTCGGAAGCTTCAGCCTGAAGCAATCCTAGTTGTGTCATTTATTTGCATTGCTAGTTTACTTTGTAAGTAATCGCTGACTCGCACAGATAAGATCCTGTCTTCTCTGTGTTCTGGCTGCCCCAGCTCCAGGGTCCTAGAGCCCGCCTGCTGCCTGATGTAGCAGAGCTGAGATTGTTCTCAGTCTGCTTATTCCCTGTGCATAGACATCTATATTTATGCACAGGGGATGTAGCAGAGAGGACATCGTGTTTTGGACTGCGTCGGACGGAAGAGGATTTTTTTAATTAAAGATGGAGTCCCTAATGGCTTTTTTTTTTTATTTCTAATAAAAAATTTTCCTTGTGTTGTGTTTTTTTTAAAACTATTTAATAGAAATTCATGGCGGTCATGTCTAATATTGGCGTGACCGCCATAAATTTCGGGCTTAGGGCCAGCTGATAATACAAAGCTGGCCCTAACCTCTTTATTACCCAGCGTGCCACCGCCACCAGGGCCGCTGGAAGAGCGGGGTTCAGCGCCAGAGGATGGCGCTTCAATGAACGCGCCATCTTCTGGGGCGGCTGCGGGCTGCAATTTGCAGCGGGGGGTGCCCAGAAAGCTTGGGCATCCCTGCGCTGCGGATTCCAGCCCCCAGCTGCTTAGCTGTACCTGGCTAGACATAGAAATTGCGCGGAGCCCCACGCATTTTTTTTTAATTATTTCATGAATTTCAGAGTCAGAGTCTCAGAGTCAGAGTCTCAGAGTCAGAATCTCAGAATTTCATGAAATAATTAAAAAAAAATGCGTGGGGCTCCGCGCAATTTCTATGTCTAGCCAGGTACAGCTAAGCAGCTGGGGGCTGGAATCCGCAGCGCAGGGATGCCCAAGCTTTCTGGGCACCCCCCGCTGCAAATTGCAGCCCGCAGCCGCCCCAGAAGATGGCGCGTTCATTGAAGCGCCATCCTCTGGCGCTGAACCCCGCTCTTCCAGCGGCCCTGGTGGCGGTGGCACGCTGGGTAATAAAGAGGTTAGGGCCAGCTTTGTATTATCAGCTGGCCCTAAGCCCGAAATTTATGGCGGTCACGCCAATATTAGACATGACCGCCATGAATTTCTATTAAATTGTTTTAAAAAAAACACAACACAAGGAAAATTTTTTATTAGAAATAAAAAAAAAAGCCATTAGGGACTCCATCTTTAATTAAAAAAATACTCTTCCGTCCGACGCAGTCCAAAACGCGATGTCCTCTCTGCTACATCCCCTGTGCATAAATATAGATGTCTATGCACAGGGAATAAGCAGACTGAGAACAATCTCAGCTCTGCTACATCATCTCTGTGCACAGACATTCATGTCTGTACACAGGGAATGAGCAGACTGAGAACAATCTCAGCTCTGCTACGTCATCTCTGTGCACAGACATTCATGTCTGTACACAGGGAATGAGCAGACTGAGAACAATCTCAGCTCTGCTACATCATCTCTGTGCACGGACATTCATGTCTGTACACAGGGAATGAGCAGACTGAGAACAATCTCAGCACTGCTACATCATCTCTGTGCACGGACATTCATGTCTGTACACAGGGAATGAGCAGACTGAGAACAATCTCAGCACTGCTACATCATCTCTGTGCACAGACATTCATGTCTGTACACAGGGAATGAGCAGACTGAGAACAATCTCAGCACTGCTACATCATGTCTGTGAGCAGGCGGGCTCTAGGACCCTGGAGCTGCACAGAGAAGACAGCTGGACTGGCTCGCAAAGAAACAGCAGTTATCTGCGAGTTTCCCTGCTATCACTGGCACAGTAGCCAGTGATTACTCGCGAGTCTAATGCAAACAATGGCAATCGTAGTTTTGTCAGCGTTTCTGACAAAACTAGGATTGATATTGATTTGCATTAGACTCGCGAGTAATCACTGGGAAACTCGCAGAGTACCGAGTCCTGCGAGTCCCTTACTACTCGCCGAGTAACGAGTCCTAGCGAGTAGATTCGCCCATCCCTAATTGTACGTCTTTATCAAGTACATGCAAACTGATAAAATCAATTTAATGAATATGCTAAAGAAAACCAAAATCTTCAATAATTTGTAAGTTGTTTTGATGGGTTTTTTCAAGGCCCTTTACCCCTTTTTTTTAATAGTTAATTGGGCTCATTTAAAGATGGCGGCCACATGTTGGCCATGTGTGATTTGTCCACTGTCAAACCTTTTGCCACAATAAGCCATATTTTGCATCAGTTAGCCAATTATCATCTTGGGAACATGATTTTAATCCCAAATGTGCTATTGTGTGGCTCAATTTAGAGTTAGCTGACTCATTTTTTGTCAAACTGGACAATATCATCCACTGTTTTTGAACAAGCGAGTGCACACACGGTTTAGCTCAAATATGATGGGTTTTATAGCATATTACACATCATCTTAATACAATGCACTTGCCAGTGATTGGTTTATTTGAATGTAAATCATGAGTCTTCTGCGATTGGTTAATGCAACTTAGTAAGCGTAGCTTTTACTTGATGAGGACCGGCTATAAACTCAATTATGGTGTGCCATAGCTGGCTCTCAATTTTTTCCATTTTTTTTAAATGTGATTGCTGTTTACTTCATTTAGCCTGCTCTCATTGTCATAATATTTGAGGACTGGCTACAGGTCATCTAGAACAATCAATAGCCAGCTGGTAACCTCAGAATTTTTTTTTAAAATAATAT
Source organism: Allobates femoralis (assembly GCA_033576535.1). Classification (NCBI taxonomy): domain Eukaryota; kingdom Metazoa; phylum Chordata; class Amphibia; order Anura; family Aromobatidae; genus Allobates; species Allobates femoralis. The sequence continues at coordinate 212,709,539 of JARQOC010000006.1, forward strand.
TCTACTTTGAGGCTATAATACCCTGTTTTGATGTCACACTACCCACAGTCCATCCTTAATGCAGCAGCCAGGATCACTTACCTGGCCAATCATTACTCGGATGCCTCTGCTCTGTGCCAGTCTTTGCACTGGCTGCCTATTCACTACAGGATAAAGTTCTAATTCCTTGTTCTCACCCACAAAGCTCTTCACAATGCAGCACCTCCCTACATCTCCTCCCTCATCTGTCTTTCACCCCACCCATTGTCTTCACTGTGCAGTACCCCCCTACATTCTTCCCTCATCTGTTTATCACCCCACCTGTTCTCTCCGTTCTACAAATGACCTTCGACTATCATCTGCACTAATCCGATTCTCCCACTCCCGGCTCCAAGATTTCTCCCGAGCTGCACCAATTCTATGGAATGCTCTACCACAAGAAATCAGGACCATCCACAACTTGCATGGCTTCAGACGCTCCCTGAAAACACATCTTTTCAAGGCGGCCTATCATGCTCCCCAAATTCCTTTGTACTGTACTTTGTGTAACCCCTATCCTGTTGTAGATTGTAAGCTCGTTTGAGCATGGTCACCTTTATTTCTCCTTTATCTACTGCATTGTATTTTCACACTGCTTCTATGCTCATTGTATTGTTTCCTATTATTGTGCTGTATTCTTTCTCTACTGCCTCTGGCTTAAAATGGCCGGCGGGAAAGCCAGCCTCTTCACCGGCGGCTTTCCCGAAGTGTCAATTCAAATGATCAGCTTTTCATTTGAATTAGCGGGGCGGGAAAGCCGGCGGTGAAAACATTGCTGGCTTTCCCGCCGACTAGTTTAAACCAGCGGTGGAAACGGCGGCAACAGTGAGGAAGAAACAAGATGGCAGAAGAAAGAGGGAAGAAGAGAACAGCAGGAAAGCATTCATCTGCTGATGACCTTTGTCCGCTGCGTCTGTGCGCTTGCCTGCAGATGGCAATGCGCACAGATTGACTCCCATTCATTTCTTGTGCGCAGCTGTTTGCATGTGCATAAAGCAAGCACACAGTTACGCACAAATAATGCAACATGCTGCGTTCGGCATGTGCATAAATTATGCGCAGCCTAACGCAAATGCAGCTGAGCACAGGTATACACAGGCACTATGCGTTCCTATGTTAAACAGAGCTCTATCGCTCACCATCACTCGCCATTGTTGTTTATTGCTCTCTATCGCTCTCTAAAGCTCGCCATTGCTCTTTCGCTCTCTAGCACTCTCTAGCGCTCTTTATAGCTCACCATCGCGCGCTATCACTAGCCATCGCGCTCTATAGCTTGCCATTGTTTATTGCGCTCTTTTCATGCTCTATAGCTCGCCATTTCTTATAGCACTCTAATCGCGCTCTTATCATGCTCTTATCTCACTCTGTAGCTTGCCATTGTTTATTGCGCTGTTATTGCGCTGTTATTGCGCTGTTATTGCGCTGTTATTGCGCTGTTATTGCGCTGTTATTGCGCTGTTATTGCGCTGTTATTGCGCTGTTATTGCGCTCTTATTGCGCTGTTATTGCGCTCTTATTGCGCTCTTATTGCGCTCTTATTGCGCTCTTATTGCGCTCTATAGCTCACCATTATTTGTCGCGCTCTTGTCGCGCTCTTATGGTACTCTATAGCTCAACATTAGTTATGACACTCTAATCACACTCTAAAGCGCACTATTATTTATCGCACTCTTATCGCACTCCATAGCTCGCCATCACTCGCCATTGTTTATCGTGCTCTTATCGCGCTTTATAGCTTGCCATTGTTTATCACGCTCTTATCATGCTCTATAGTGCACCATTAATTATCTCACTTATTGCACTCTTATGTTGCTCAATAGCTCGCCATTGTTTAATGCGCTCCAATCGCATTCTTATGGCGCTTTATAGCTCGCCATTGTTTATCGTGCTCTATAGCTTGCCATTGTTTATCGTGCTCTTATTACGCTCTATAGCTCGCCATTGTTTATCATGCTCTTATAGCGCTCTACATCACTCACCATCACTCGCCATTGTTTATCGCAATCTTATGGTGCTCTACAGCTTGCCATCACTCGCCATTGTTTATCGTGCTGTTATCATGCTCTATAGCTCACCATTGCTTATTGCGCTCTTATTGCGCTCTTATTGTTATCTTATTGCACTCTTATCGCGCTCAATAGCTCGCCATTGTTTAATGAGCTCCTATCGTGCTCTTACCATGCTGTATAGCTCACCATTGTTTATCGTACTCTGTAGCTCGCCATTGTTTATCACTCTCTTATGGCGCTCTATAGCTCGCCATCACTCTATTGTTTATTGCGCTCTATAGCTCACCATTGTTTATCAAGCTCTATAGCTCGCAATTGTTTATCGCGCTCTTATGGCACTCTACATCACTTGCAATCACTCGCCATTATTTATTGTGCTGTTATCGCGCTCTATAGCTCGCCATAACTCGCCATTGTTTAGCGTGCTCTTATTGCACTCTTATCACGCTCCTATGTCTCTTTATAGCGCACTATTATTTATCGTGCTCTTATCGTGCTGTTATCGCGCTCTATGGCTCGCCATAACTCGCCATTGTTTATTGTGCTTTTATGGCGCTCTACAGCTCAACATCATTCACCATTGTTTAGCGTGCTCTTTTTGCGCTTTGTAGCTCGCATCACTCGCCATTGTTTATCGTGCTCTTATCACATTCTGTAGCTTGCCATTGCTTATTGCGCTCTTATTGCGCTCTTATTGCGCTCTTATTGCGCTCTTATTGCGCTCTTATTGCGCTCTTAATGCGCTCTTATTGCGCTCTTATTGCGCTCTTATTGCACTCTTATTGCACTCTTTTTGCAATCTTATCGTGCTCAATAGCTCTGCATTGTTAATTGCGTTCTTATCGTGCTCTTATCATGCTGTATAGCTCACCATTGTTTATTGCGCTCTACATCACTCGCCATTGCTTATTGCGCTCTATAGCTCGCCATTGCTTATCACGCTCTTATGGAGCTCTATAGCTCACCATCATTCACCATCGTTTATCGTGCTCTTATCGCGCACTATAGCCCGCCATTGTTTATCACGCTCTTATTGTGCTCTATGGCTCGCCATTGTTTATCATGCTCTTATGGTGCTCTACATCACTTGCCATCACTCGCCATTGTTTATCACGCTCTTATGGCGCTCTACAGATCTCAATCACTCGCCATTGTTTTATCATGCTCTTATTGCGCTCTTCAGCTTGCCATTGTTAATTGCGCTGTTATTGCGCATTGCTTGCGCTCTTATTGCACTCTATAGCTCGCCATTGTGTAATGTGCTCTTACCGTGCTCTTATCATTATCTTATCGCCCTCTTATTATGCTCTATAGCTCGCCATTGTTTATCGTGCTCTTATCGTGCTCTTATGGAGTTCTATAACTAATCATCACTCGCCATTGTTTATCGTGCTTTTTAGCTTGCCATTGTTTATCGCGCTCTTATTGCTCTTTATAGCGCACCATTATTTATCGCGCTCAACAGCTCGCCATCACTCGCCATTGTTTATTGCGCTCTTATCGTGCTCTTAACGTGCTCTTATCGTGCTCTTATCGTGCTCTTATTGTACTCTTACTGCACTCTTATTGGACTCTTATTGGACTCTTATTGGACTCTTATTGAACTCTTATTGGACTCTTATTGGACTCTTATTGCACTCGTACTGCAATCTTATCGAGCTTAATAGCTCACCATTGTTTATCGCGCTCTTATGGCGCTCTTATGGAGCCCTATAACTCACCATCACTTGCCATTGTTTATTGTGCTCTTATGGTGCTCTACATCACTCACCATCACTCTCCATTGTTTACTGTGCTCTTATCGCGCTCTATAGCTCGCCATTGTTTAATATGCTTCTATCGTGCTCTTATGGCGCTCTATATCACTCGCCATTGTTTATAGCTCTCTTATCACGCTCTAAAGCTCGCCATTGTTTATCGTGCTCTATAGCTCGCCATTGTTTATTGTGCTCTTATCGCGCTCTATAGCTCGCTATTGTTTATCGCGCTCTAAATTTCGCCATTGTTTTTCGCGCTCTATAGCTCGCCATTGTTTATCGTGCTCTTATCATGCTCTTATGGAGCTCTATAACTCACCATCACTCGCCATTGTTTATTGAGCTCTTATTGCGCTCTATAGCTCACCATTCTTTATTGCGCTGTTATTGCGCATTGCTTGCGCTCTTATTGCACTCTATAGCTCGTCATTGTGTAATGTGCTCTTATCGTGCTCTTATCATGATCTTATCACCTTCTTATTATGCTCTATAGCTCGCTATTTTTTATTGTGCTCTTATTGCGCTATTATTGCACTCTTATTGCGCTCTATAGCTCACCATAATTGATCTCGCTCTTATCGCACTCTATAGCTCGCCATCACTCGCCATTATTTATTGTACTTTTATGGTGCTCTACAGCTCGCTATCACTTGCCATTGTTTATCGCGCTCTTATCATGCTCTTATTGCACTCTGTAGCTTGCCATTGCTTATTGTGCTCTTATTGTGCTCTTGTTGTGCTCTTGTTGTGCTCTTGTTGTGCTCTTGTTGTGCTCTTGTTGTGCTCTTGTTGTGCTCTTGTTGTGCTCTTGTTGTGCTCTTGTTGCGCTCTTGTTGCGCTCTTGTTGCGCTCTTATTGCGCTCTTATTGCGCTCTTATTGCACTCTTATTGCACTTTTATTGCACTCATCGCGCTCAATAGCTTGCCATTGTTTAATGCACTCCTATCGTGTTCTTATCGCGCTCTATAGCTCGCCATTGCTTATCGCGCTCTATAGCTCGCCATTGTTTATCGTGCTCTTATGGCGCTCTTATGGAGCTCTATAACTCACCATCACTCGCCATTGTTTATTGTGCTCTTATGGTGCTCTACATCACTCGCCATCACTCTCCATTGTTTACTGTGCTCTTATCGCGCTCTATAGCTCGCCATTGTTTATTGTGCTGTGATTGCACTGTATTTGCCCTCTTATTGCGCTCTTATCGCGTTCTATAACTCACCATCACTCGCCATTGCTTATCATGCTCTTATTGCTCTTATTGTGCTCTTATTGTGTTCTTAATGAGCTCTTATTGCACTCTTTTCATGTTCTATAGCTCGCCATTGTTTATCACACTTTTATTGCACTCTTATTGCACTCAATAGCTTGCCATAATTTAATTCGCTCCTATCGTGCTCTTATCGAGCTCTATAGCTCGCCATTGTTTATTGCGCTCTTATGGCGCTATACTTCACTCACCATCACTCTCCATTGTTAATCACTCTCTTATCGTGTTCTATTGCTCGTCATTGTTTATTGCATTCTAATTGCACTCTTATCGTGCTGTATAGCTTGCCATTGTTTAATGCGCTTTTATTGCACTCTTATTGCACTCTTATCGTGCTCTATAGCTCGCCATTGTTTATTGTGCTTTAATCGGTCTCTTATGGCTCTTTATAGCGCACCAATATTTATCGCGCTCTTATCGTGCTCAACAGCGCGCCATCACTCGCCAATGTTTATCGTGCTCTTATCGTGCTCTTATCACACCCTGTAGCTCGCCATTGCTTATTGCACTCATATTGCTCTCTTATTGCTCTTATTGCGATCTTACTGCACTCTTATTGCACTCTTATCGCGCTCAATAGCTCACCATTGTGTAATGCGCTCCTATCGTGCTCTTAGGGCGCTCTATATCACTCGCCATTGTTTATAGCGCTCTTATCACGCTCTATAGAATACCATTGTTTATCGCGCTTTATAGCTCGCCATTCTTTATCGTGCTCTATAGCTCGCCATTGTTTATTGCACTCTTATCGCGCTCTTTTCGAGCTCTATATCTCACCATCACTCGCCATTGCTTATCGCGCTCTATAGTTCACCATTGTTTATCGCGCTCTTATGGTGCTATACATCACTCGCCATTGTTTATTGCGCTCTATAGCTCGCCACTGTTTATTGCGCTGTAATTGCGCTCTAATTGCACTCTTATTGCACTTCTATTGCACTCTTATCGCGCTCAATTACCTGCCATTGTTTAATGTGCTCCTATCGTGCTCTTATAAAGCTCTAAGCTCTATAACTCACCATCACTCCCCATTGTTTATTATGCTCTTATGGCGGTCTAAAGCTCGCCATTGTTTATCGTGCTCTTATCATGCTCTTATAAAGCTCTAAGCTCTATAACTCACCATCACTCACCATTGTTTATTGTGCTCTTATCGCGCTCAGTAGCTCTCCATTGTTAATTGTGCTGGAATTGTGCTGTAATTTCGCTATAATTGCACTCTTATTGCTGTCTTATTGTACTCTTATCCTGCTCAATAGCTCGCCATTGTTTATCGTGCTCTTATCATGCTCTTATAAAGCTCTAAGCTCTATAACTCACCATCACTCACCATTGTTTATTGTGCTCTTATCGCGCTCAGTAGCTCTCCATTGTTAATTGTGCTGGAATTGTGCTGTAATTTCGCTATAATTGCACTCTTATTGCTGTCTTATTGTACTCTTATCCTGCTCAATAGCTCGCTATTGTTTATTGTGCTCTTATCGCGATCTTCAGCTCGCCATCACTTGCCATTGTTTTATCGCTCTCTTATTGCGCTCTATAGCTCGCCATTGTTTATCATGCTCTATAGCTCGCCATTGTTTATCGTGCTCTTATCGCGCTCTTGTGGTGGTCTATAGCTCACCATTATTTATTGCGCTCTTATGGTGCGCTTATGGCTCTTTATAGCTTGCCAATTCTCGGCATTGTTTATCAAGCTCTTATTGCGCTCTATAGCTTGCCATTGCTTATTGCGCTCTTATTGCGCTCCTATTGCGCTCTTATTGCGCTCTTATTGCGCTCTTATTGCGCTCTTATTGCGCTCAATAGCTTGGCATTGTTTATTGCGCTCTTATCGTGCTCTTATCACGCTGTATAGCTCACCATTGTTTATTGCGCTCTATAGCTCACCAATGCTTATCACGCTCTTATTGAGCTCTATAGCTCGCCATCATTCGCCATTGTGTATCGTGCTCTTATGGTGCTCTACATCACTTGCCATCACTCGCCATTGTTTATCACGCTCTTATGGCGCTCTACAGCTCTCCATCACTCGCCATTGTTTATCGTGCTCTTATCGCTCTCTATAGCTTGCCATTGTTTATCGTGCTCTTATTGCGCTCTATAATTCGCCATTGTTTATTGCGCTGTTATTGTGCATTGCTTGCGCTCTTATTGCACTCTACAGCTCGCCATTGTGTAATGTGCTCTTATCGTGCTCGTATCATCTTATCGCCCTCTTATTATGGTCTATAGCTCGCTATTGTTTATTGTGCTCTTATTGCACTTATTGCACATTTATCGCCCTCTATAGCTCACCATAATCTATCTTGCTCTTATCGCGCTCTATAGCTAGCCATCACTCGCCATTATTTATTGTGCTTTTATGGTGCTCTACAGCTTACTACCACTTGCCATTGTTTATCACGCTCTTATTGCACTCTGTAGCTTGCCATTGTTTATTGCGCTCTTATTGCGCTCTTATTGTGCTCTTATTACATTCTTGGTGCACTTTTATTGCGCTCAATAGTTTGCCATTGTTTATTGCGCTCCTATCGTGTTCTTATCCACTATATAGCTCACCATTGGTTTTCGCGCTCTTATGGCGCTCTTTAGCTCACCATTGGTTTTCGCGCTCTTATGGCGCTCTTTAGCTCGCCATTGTTTATTGCGCTCTTATGGCGCTCTATATCACTCACCATTGTTTATAGCGCACTTATCGCACTCTATAGCTTGCCATTGTTTATCGTGCTCTATAGTTCTCAATTGTTTATCGCGCTCTATAGCTCGCCATTGTTTATCGTGCTCTCATGGCGCTGTTATGGAGCTCTATAACTCACCATCACTCGCCATTGCTTATTGTGCTCCTATCGTGCTCTATAGCTCGCCATTGTTTATTGTGCTCTTATCGCGCTCTATAGCTTGCCATTGTATATCACGCTCTTATTGTGCTCTATAGCTTGCCATTGTTTATCATGCTCTTATGGTGCTCTACATCACTTGCCATCACTCTCCATTGTTTATCACGCTCTTATGGTGCTCTACAGCTCTCCATCACTCACCATTGTTTATTGTGCTCTTATCGCGCTCAATAGCTCTCCATTGTTTATTGAGCTGGAATTGTGCTGTAATTTCGCTATAATTGCGCTCTTATTGCTGTCTTATTGTACTCTTATCCTGCTCAATAGCTCACTATTGTTTATTGTGCTCTTATCGCGCTCTATAGCTCGCCATCACTTGCCATTGTTTATCGCGCTCTTATTGCGCTCTATAGCTCGCCATTGTTTATCGTGCTCTATAGCTCGCCATTGTTTATCGTGCTCTATAGCTCACCATTGTTTATTGCGCTGTAATTGTGCTGTAATTGTGCTCTTATCGCATTCTTATCGCACTCTTATTGCACTCTTATCGCACTCTGTAGCTTTCCATTGTGTATTGCGCTCTTATTGAGCTCTTATAGCACTCTTATTGTGCTCTATAGCTCGCCATTGTTCATCGCGCTCTATAGCTCGCCATCACTCGCCATTGTTTATTTTGCTCATATCACGTTCTATAGGTCGCCATTGTTTATTGTGCTCTTATGGAGCTTTATAGCTCACCATCACTCGCCATTGTTTATTGTACTCTTATCGCACTCTAGCTTGCCATTGTTTATCACGCTCTTTTTGTGCTCTGTAGCTCGCCATTGTTTATCATGCTGTTATGGCGCTCTACAGCTTTCCATCACTTGCCACTGTTTATCGTTCTCTTATTGCGCTCTATAGCTTGCCATTGTTTATCACGCTCTTATCACGCTCTATAGCTTGCCATTGTTTATTGTACTCTTATTGTACTCTATAGCTCGCCATTGTTTTATTGCGCTGTTATTGCGCACTAATTGCAATAAGAGCGCAATTAGAGCACACTCTATAGCTCTCCATTGTGTAATGTGCACTTATCATGATCTTATCGCACTCATTATGCTCTATAGCTTGTCATTGTTTATTGCACTCTTAATGCACTCTTATTGCACTCTTATTGCACACTTATTGCACACTTATTGCACACTTATTGCACACTTATTGCGCTGTATAGCTCACCATTGTTTATCACACTCTATAGCTCACCATTATTTATCATGCTCTTATCGCGCTCTGTAGCTCGCCATCACTCGCCATTGTTTATTGTGCTTTTATGGTGCTCTATAGCTCACCATTGTTTATAGCACTCTTAGCGCAATAAACAATGGCGAGCTATAGAGCGCGATAAAAGTGCTATAAACATTGGCGAGCTAGAGCTCAATAGACAATGGCAAGCTATAGAGCTGTAATTGCACTCTTATTGCACTTCTATTGCACTCTATAGCTCGCCATTGTTTGATGCACTTTTATCCTGATCTTATCATGCTCTTATCACCCTATTATTATGCTCTATAGCTCGCCATTGTTTATTGTGCTCTTTTTGCGCTCTCATTGCATTCTATATCTCACCATCACTCGCCATTCTTTGCCGTGCTCTTATGGTGCTCTGCAGCTCGCCATCACTCGCCATTGTTTACCGTGCTCTTATGGCGCTCTGCAGCTCGCCATCACTTGCCATTGTTTATCAAGCTCTTTATCAAGCTTAATGCACATCTATCGCACTCTTATCGTGTTCTATAGTTCGCCATTGTTTATCGCGCTCTATAGCTCGCCATCACTCACCATTGTTTATTGTGCTCTTATTGCACTCTTATTGCAGTCTTATCACACTTTATAGCTCACCATCGTTTATCGTGCTCTTATCGCGCTGTAATGTCTCTTTATAGCGCACCATTATTTATCGCTCTCTTATCGTGCTCTTATCGCACTCTATAGCTCGCCATAATTCGCCATTGTTTATTGTGCTCATATCACGCTTTATAGCTTGTCATTGTTTATCGCGCTCTAAAGTTCGCCAATGTTTATCGCGCTCTATAGCTCGCCATTGTTTATCGTGCTCTTATGGAGCTCTGTAACTCACCATCACTCGTCATTGTTTATTGTGCTCTTATCGCTCTCTATAGCTTGCCATTGTTTATCGCGCTCTAAAGTTCGCCAATGTTTATCGTGCTCTATAGCTCACCATTGTTTATTGCGCTGTAATTGCGCTGTAATTACGCTGTAATTGCGCTCTTATTGCACTCTTATCCTGCACAATAGCTTGCCATAATTTATTGCGCTCTTATCATGCTCTATAGCTTGTCATTGTATATTGAGCTCTAGCTCACCATTATTTATCACGCTCTTACGGCGCTCTATAGCTCACCATTATTTATTGCGCTCTATAGCTCACCATTGTTTATCGCGCTCTATAGCTCGCCATCACTTGCCATTGTTTATCACGCTATTATCGCGCTCTTATCATGCTCTTCTTGTGCTCTTATCGCCCACTTATTATGCTCAATAGCTCACCATGGTTTATCCCGTTCTATAGCTCACCATTATTTATCGCGCTTTTATCGCGCTCTTATGGCGGTTTATAGCTTACCATTATTTATTGCGCTCTTATCTCGCTCTGTAGCTCGCCCTCACTCACCTTTTTTTATCACGCTCTTGTGGCGCTCTATAGCGCACCATTATTAATTGCGCTCTTGTCGTGCTCCATAGCTCGTCATTGTTTATCGCGCTCTATAGCTCGCCATCACTCGCCATTGTTTATCGTGCTCTTATGGCGCTCTACAGCTCGCCATCACTCGCCATTGTTTATCGTGCTCTTATGGTGCGCTACAGCTTGCCATCACTCACCAATGTTTTTCGCGCTCTTATTGTGCTCTTGTTGCTCTCTTATTGCACTCTTATCGTGCTCTACAACTCGCCATTGTTTATCATGCTCTTATGGCGCTCGTATGGCGCTCTTATGGCGCTTAATAGCTCGCCATTGTTGAAAGCACTCCTATCGCACTCTTATCGCACTCTATTGCTCGCCATCTCTCTCCATTGTTTATTGTGCTCTTATGGTGCTCTACAGCTCGCCATCACTTGCTATTGTTTATCGTGCTCTTATGGCGCTCAATAGCTCGCCATTGTTTAATGCACATCTATTGCACTCTTATCGTGTTCTATAGTTCGCCATTGTTTATCGCGCTCTATAGCTCGCCATAATTCGCCATTGTTTATTGTGCTCTTATCGCGCTTTATAGCTTGTCATTGTTTATCGCGCTCTAAAGTTCGCCAATGTTTATCGCGCTCTATAGCTCGCCATTGTTTATCGTGCTCTTATGGAGCTCTGTAACTCACCATCACTCGTCATTGTTTATTGTGCTCTTATCGCTCTCTATAGTTTGCCATTGTTTATCGCGCTCTAAAGTTCGCCAATGTTTATCGTGCTCTATAGCTCACCATTGTTTATTGTGCTTTTATCGCGCTCTATAGCTCTCCATTGTTTATTGCGCTGTAATTGTGGTGTAATTGTGGTGTAATTGTGGTGTAATTGTGGTGTAATTGTGCTCTAATTGTGCTCTAATTGTGCTCAATAGCTCGCCATTGTTTAATGTGCTCCTATCGTGCTCTTATCGCACTGTATAGCTCACCATTGTTTATCGTGCTCTTATGGCGGTCTAAAGCTCGCCATTGTTTATCGTGCTCTATAGCTCGCCATTGTTTATTGTGCTCTAAAGTTCGCCAATGTTTATCGTGCTCTATAGCTCACCATTGTTTATTGTGCTTTTATCGCGCTCTATAGCTCTCCATTGTTTATTGCGCTGTAATTGTGGTGTAATTGTGGTGTAATTGTGGTGTAATTGTGGTGTAATTGTGGTGTAATTGTGCTCTAATTGTGCTCTAATTGTGCTCTAATTGTGCTCTAATTGTGCTCAATAGCTCGCCATTGTTTAATGTGCTCCTATCGTGCTCTTATCGCACTGTATAGCTCACCATTGTTTATCGTGCTCTTATGGCGGTCTAAAGCTCGCCATTGTTTATCGTGCTCTATAGCTCGCCATTGTTTATTGTGCTCTTATTGTGCTCTTATAAAGCTCTAAGCTCTATAACTCCCCATCACTCACCATTGTTTATTGTGCTCTTATCGCGCTCTATAGTTCTCCATTGTTTATTGTGCTGTAATTGCGCTCTTATTGCTCTCTTATTGCTCTTATTGCGATCTTACTGCACTCTTACTGCACTCTTATCGCGCTCAATAGCTCACCATTGTTTAATGCGCTCCTATCGTGCTCTTATGGCGCTCTATATCACTCGCCATTGTTTATAGCGCTTTATAGCTCGCCATTGTTTATCATGCTCTATAGCTCACCATTGTTTATTGGGCTCTTATCGCGCTCTTATAAAGCTCTAAACTCTATAACTCACCATCACTCACCATTGTTTATTGTGCTCTTATTGCGCTCTATAGCTTTCCATTGTTTATTGTGCTGTAATTGTGCAGTAATTGCGCTCTTATTGCTCTCTTATTGCACTCTTATCCTGCTCAATAGCTCGCCATTGTTTATTGTGCTCTTATTGCACTCTGTAGCTCGCTATTGCTTATAGCACTCTTATTGCGCTCTTATGGAGCTCTACAACTCACCATCACTCGCCATAGTTAATTGTGCTCCTATCGTGCTCTATAGCTCGCCATTGTTTATCGTGCTGTTATGATGGTCTATACCTCACCATTATTTATTGCGCTCTTATGGCTCTTTATAGCTCACCAATTCTCGGCATTGTTTATCAGGCTCTTATTGCGCTCCAGAGCTCGCCATTGCTTATTGCGCTCTTATTGCACTCTCTTCGCGCTCAATAGCTTGGCATTGTTTATTGCGCTCTTATCGTGCTCTTATCACGCTGTATAGCTCACCATTGTTTATTGCGCTCTACATCACTCATCATTGTTTATTGCGCTCTTATCGCGCTCTATAGCTCGCTATTGTTTATCGCGCTCTAAATTTCGCCATTGTTTTTCACGCTCTATAGCTCGCCATTGTTTATCGTGCTCTTATCATGCTCTTATGGAGCTCTATAACGCACCATCACTCGCCATTGTTTATTGAGCTCTTATTGCGCTCTATAGCTCACCATTCTTTATTGCGCTGTTATTGCGCATTGCTTGCGCTCTTATTGCACTCTATAGCTCGTCATTGTGTAATGTGCTCTTATCGGGCTCTTATCATGATCTTATCACCTTCTTATTATGCTCTATAGCTCGCAATTTTTTATTGTGCTCTTATTGCGCTATTATTGCACTCTTATTGCACACTTATTGCGCTCTATAGCTCACCATAATTGATCTCGCTCCTATCGCATTCTATAGCTCGCCATCACTCGCCATTATTTATTGTACTTTTATGGTGCTCTACAGCTCGCTATCACTTGCCATTGTTTATCGCGCTCTTATCATGCTCTTATTGCACTCTGTAGCTTGCCATTGCTTATTGTGCTCTTATTGTGCTCTTATTGTGCTCTTATTGTGCTCTTATTGTGCTCTTATTGTGCTCTTATTGCGCTCTTATTGCACTTTTATTGCACTCGTCGCGCTCAATAGCTTGCCATTTTTTAATGCACTCCTATCGTGTTCTTATCGCGCTCTATAGCTCGCCATTGCTTATCGCGCTCTATAGCTCGCCATTGTTTATCGTGCTCTTATGGCGCTCTTATGGAGCTCTATAACTCACCACCACTCGCCATTGTTTATTGTGCTCTTATGGCGCTCTACATCACTCGCCATCACTCTCCATTGTTTACTGTGCTCTTATCGCGCTCTATAGCTCGCCATTGTTTATTGTGCTGTGATTGCACTGTATTTGCCCTCTTATTGCGCTCTTATCGCGTTCTATAGCTCACCATTGTTTATCGCGCTTTATAACTCGCCATCACTTGCCATTGCTTATCATGCTCTTATTGCTCTCTTATTGTGCTCTTATTGTGTTCTTAATGAGCTCTTATTGCACTCTTTTCATGTTCTATAGCTCGCCATTGTTTATCACACTTTTATTGCACTCTTATTGCACGCAATAGCTTGCCATAATTTAATTCGCTCCTATCGTGCTCTTATCGCGCTCTATAGCTCGCCATTGTTTATTGCGCTCTTATGGCGCTATACATCACTCACCATTGTACTGTAATTGCACTCTTATTGCCCTCTTGTTCACTCTTATCGCGCTCTATAGCTCACCATTGTTTATTGCGCTTTATAACTCACCATCACTCGCCATTGCTTATCACACTCTTATTGTGCTCTATAGCTCGCCATTGTTTATCGCGCTCTTATGGCACTCTACTTCACTCACCATCACTCGCCATTGTTAATCACTCTCTTATCGTGTTCTATTGCTCGCCATTGTTTATTGCATTCTAATTGCACTCTTATCGTGCTCTATAGCTCGCCATTGTTTATTGTGCTCTAATCGGTCTCTTATGGCTCTTTATAGCGCACCAATATTTATCGCGCTCTTATCGTGCTCAACAGCGCGCCATCACTCGCCAATGTTTATCGTGCTCTTATCGTGCTCTTATCACACCCTGTAGCTCGCCATTGCTTATTGCACTCATATTGCTCTCTTATTGCTCTTATTGCAATATTACTGCACTCTTATTGCACTCTTATCGCGCTCAATAGCTCACCATTGTTTAATGCGCTCCTATCGTGCTCTTAGGGCGCTCTATATCACTCGCCATTGTTTATAGCGCTCTTATCACGCATTATAGCATACCATTGTTTATCGCGCTTTATAGCTCGTCATTCTTTATCGTGCTCTATAGTTCGCCATTGTTTATTGCACTCTTATCGCGCTCTTTTCGAGCTCTATATCTCACCATCACTCGCCATTGCTTATCGCGCTCTATAGTTCACCATTGTTTATCGCGCTCTTATGGTGCTATATATCACTCGCCATTGTTTATCGCGCTCTATAGCTCACCACTGTTTATTGCGCTGTAATTGCGCTCTAATTGCGCTTTTATTGCACTCTTATTGCACTTCTATTGCACTCTTATCGCGCTCAATAACCTGCCATTGTTTAATGTGCTCCTATCGTGCTCTTATAAAGCTCTAAGCTCTATAACTCACCATCACTCACCATTGTTTATTATGCTCTTATGGCGGTCTAAAGCTCGCCATTGTTTATCGTGCTCTTATCATGCTCTTATAAAGCTCTAAGCTCTATAACTCACCATCACTCACCATTGTTTATTGTGCTCTTATCGCGCTCAATAGCTCTCCATTGTTAATTGTGCTGGAATTGTGCTGTAATTTCGCTATAATTGCACTCTTATTGCTGTCTTATTGTACTCTTATCCTGCTCAATAGCTCGCTATTGTTTATTGTGCTCTTATCGCGATCTATAGCTCGCCATCACTTGCCATTCTTTATCGCTCTCTTATTGCACTCTGTAGCTCGCAATTGCTTATTGCACTCTTATTGCGCTCTATAGCTCGCCATTGTTTATCATGCTCTATAGCTCGCCATTGTTTATTGCGCTGTAATTGTGCTCTTATCACACTCTTATTGCACTCTTATCGCACTCTGTAGCTTTCCATTGTGTATTGCGCTCTTATTGAGCTCTTATAGCACTCTTATTGTGCTCTATAGCTCGCCATTGTTCATCACACTCTATAGCTCGCCATCACTTGCCATTGTTTATTTTGCTCATACCACGTTATAGGTTGCCATTGTTTATCGCGCTCTAATGGAGCTTTATAGCTCACCATCACTCGCCATTGTTTATTGTGCTCTTATCGCACTCTAGCTTGCCATTGTTTATTACGCTCTTTTTGTGCTCTGTAGCTCGCCATTGTTTATCATGCTGTTATGGCGCTCTACAGCTTTCCATCACTTGCCATTGTTTATTGTTCTCTTATTGCGCTCTATAGCTTGCCATTGTTTATTGTGCTCTTATTGCACTCTTATTGCACTCTTATTGCCCTCTTACTGCCCTCTTACTGCACTCTTACTGCACTCTTACTGCACTCTTACTGCACTCTTACTGCACTCTTACTGCACTCTTACTGCACTCTTACTGCACTCTTACTGCACTCTTATTGCACTCTTATTGCACACTTATTGCGCTCTATAGCTCACCATTGTTAATCACACTCTATAGCTCACCATTATTTATCGTGCTCTTATCGCGCTCTGTAGCTCGCCATTGTTTATTGTGCTTTTATGGTGCCCTATAGCTCGCCATTGTTTATCGTGCTCTATAACTCACCATTGTTTATCGTGCTGTATAGTTCGACGTTGTTCATCGCGCTCTTATGGCGCTCTTATATCATTTGCCATTGTTTATCGTGCTCTTATGGCAATCTACAGCTCGCCATCACTCGCCATTGTTTATTGCGCTCTTATGCTCTATAGCTTGCCATTGTCTATTGAGCTCTAGCTCACCATTGTTTATAGCACTCTTAGCGCAATAAACATTGGCAAGCTAGAGCTCGATAGATAATGGCAAGCTATAGAGCGCAATAAGAGCGCAATGTTATTGCGCTGTAATTGCACTCTTATTGCACTTCTATTGCACTCTATAGCTCGCCATTGTTTAATACACTTTTATCCTGATCTTATCATGCTCTTATCACCCTCTTATTATGCTCTATAGCTCGCCATTGTATATTGCGCTCTTATTGCACTCTTATTGCATTCTATATCTCACCATCACTCGCCATTGTTTACCGTTCTCTTATGGTGCTCTGCAGCTCGCCGTCACTCGCCATTGTTTACCGTGCTCTTATGTCGCTCTGCAGCTCGCCATCACTTGCCATTGTTTATCACGCTCTTATCATGCTCTTATCGCAGTCTGTAGCTCACCAGTGCTTATAGCGCTCTTATTGCGCTCTTAGCGAGCTACAGAGTGCGATAAGAGCGCAGTAAGAGTGCAATAAGGGCTCAATCCTATTGCACTCTTATTTAGCTCTATAGCTCATCATTGTTTATTGCGCTCTATACCTCTCCATTGCTTATTGCGCTCTTATTGTGCTCTATAGCTCCACATTGTTTATTGCGGTCTATAGCTCACCATTATTTATCACGCTCTATAGCTCGCCATCACTTGCCATTATTTATCACGCTATTATCGCGCTCTTATCATGCTCTTCTTGTGCTCTTATCGCCCACTTATTATGCTCAATAGCTCACCATTGTTTATCCCATTCTATAGCTCACCATTATTTATCGCGCTCTTATCGCGCTCTTATGGCGGTTTATAGCTTACCATTATTTATTGCGCTCTTATCGCGCTCTGTAGCTCGCCCTCACTTGCCTTTTTTTATCACGCTCTTGTGGCGCTCTATAGCTCACCATTATTAATTGCGCTCTTATCGCGCTCCATAGCTCGCCATTGTTTATTGCGCTTTATAGCTCGCCATCACTCGCCATTGTTTATCGTGCTCTTATGGCGCTCTACAGCTCGCCATTGTTTATCGTACTCTTATGGTGCGCTACAGCTTGCCATTACTCGCCATTGTTTTTCGCGCTCTTATTGTGCTCTTATTGCTCTCTTATTGCACTCTTATCGTGCTCTACAACTCGCCATTGTTTATCATGCTCTTATGGCGCTCTTATGGCGCTTAATAGCTCGCCATTGTTGAATGTGCTCCTATCACACTCTTATCACGCTCTATAGCTCGCCATTGTTTATCACGCTCTTATCGCGCTCTATTGCTTGCCATCTCTATCCATTGTTTATTGTGCTCTTATGGTGCTCTACAGCTCGCCATCACTCTCCATTGTTTATTGCGCTCTTATTGCACTCTTACTGTGCTCTTATGGCGCTCCTATGGTGCTCTTATGGCGCTTAATAGCTCGCCATTGTTGAATGCGCTGCTATCACACTCTTATCACGCTCTATAGCTCGCCATTGTTTATCACGCTCTTATCGCGCTCTATTGCTTGCCATCTCTATCCATTGTTTATTGTGCTCTTATGGTGCTCTACAGCTCGCCATCACTCTCCATTGTTTATTGCGCTCTTATTGCACTCTTACTGTGCTCTTATGGTGCTCTTATGGCGCTCAATAGCTCGCCATTGTTTAATGCACATCTATCGCACTCTTAACGTGCTCTATATTTCGCCATTGTTTATCGTGCTCTATAGCTCGCCATCACTCACCATTGTTTATTGTGCTCTTATCGCGCTCTCATGTCTCTTTATTAGCGCACCATTATTTATAGCTCTCTTATCGTGCTCTTATCGTGCTCTTATCGCACTCTGTAGCTCGCCATAACTCGCCATTATTTATTGTGCTCTTATGGCGCTCTACAGCTCGCCATCACTCGGCAATGTTTAGCGTGCTCTTATCGCACTCTGTAACTTGCCATTGCTTATTGCTCTCTAATTGTGCTCTTATTATGCTCCTATTGCACTCTTATCACGCTCTATAGCTCGCCATTGTTTATTGCGCTCTATAGCTCGCCATTGTTTATCGCGCTCCTATGGCACTATAAATCACTTGCCATCACTCGCCATTGTTTTATCGTGCTCTTATCGCGCTCAATAGCTTGCCATAACTCGCCATTGTTTATTGTGCTTTTATGGCGCTCTACAGCTCACCGTCACTCGCCATTGTTTAGCGTGCTATTATGGCGCTCTATAGCTTGCCATTGTTTATCGCACTCTTATCACGCTCTTGCGGAGCTCGTCATCACTCGCCATTGTTTAACACTCTCTTATGGCGCTCTATAGCTCGCCATCACTCGCTATTGTTTATTGCACTCTATAGCTTGCCATTGTTTATTGCACTCTTATCGCGCTCTATAGCTCACCATTGTTTATCACGCTCTATAGCTCGCCATGGTTTATCGCGCTCTTATCACGCTCTATAGCTCGCCATAAGTCGCCATTGTTTATTGTGCTCTTATGGCGCTCTACAGCTCGCCATCACTTGCCATTGTTTAGCGTGCTCTTATTGCACTCTTATTGCGCTCTGTAGCTCGCATGACTCACCATTGTTTATCGTGCTCTTATCGCATTCTGAAGCTTGCCATTGCTTATTGCGCTCTTATTGCACTCTTATTGCACTCTTATCGCGTTCAATAGCTTGCCATTGTTTAATGCGCTCCCATCATTCTTTTATCGTGCTGTATAGCTTACCATTGCTTCTCGTGCTTTTATGGTGCTCTATACCTCGCCATTGTTTATCTCACTCTAATCGCGCTCTATAGCTCGCCATTGTTTATTGCGCTCTTATGGAGCTCTATAACTCGCCATCACTCGGCATTGTTTATCGTGCTCTTATCGCGCTCTAAAGCTTGTCATTGTTTATCACACTCTTACCGTGCTCTAGAGCTCGCCATTTTTTATCGCGCTCTTATGGCACTCTACAACTCACCATGACTCGCCATTTTTTATCACACTCTTGCCGTGCTCTATAGCTCGCCATTGTTTATTGCGCTCTATAGCTTGCCATCTCTCGCCATTGTTTATCGCGCTCTTTTTGCACTCTAATTGCACTTTTATCATGCTCTATAGCTCGCCATTGTTTATCGTGCTCTTATCGCGCTCTTGTGGTGGTCTATAGCTCACCATTATTTATTGCGCCTTATGGTGCTCTTATGGCTCTTTATAGCTTGCCAATTCTCTGCATTGTTTATCGTGCTCTTATTGCGCTCTATAGCTTGCCATTGCTTATTGCGCTCTTAATGCGCTCTTAATGCGCTCTTATTGCGCTCTTATTGCGCTCTTATTGCGCTCTTATTGCGCTCTTATTGCGCTCTTATTGCGCTCTTATTGCACTCTTATTGCACTCTTATTG
Source organism: Allobates femoralis (assembly GCA_033576535.1). Taxonomy (NCBI): domain Eukaryota; kingdom Metazoa; phylum Chordata; class Amphibia; order Anura; family Aromobatidae; genus Allobates; species Allobates femoralis. The sequence continues at coordinate 212,729,247 of JARQOC010000006.1, forward strand.
CACTCTTATTGCACTCTTATTGCACTCTTATTGCACTCTTATTGCACTCCTATTGCGCTCAATAGCTTGGCATTGTTTATTGCGCTGTTATCGTGCTCTTATCACGCTGTATAGCTCACCATTGTTTATTGCGCTCTATAGCTCACCAATGCTTATCACGCTCTTATTGAGCTCTATAGCTCGCCATCATTCGCCATTGTGTATCGTGCTCTTATGGTGCTCTACATCACTTGCCATCACTCGCCATTGTTTATCACGCTCTTATGGCGCTCTACAGCTCTCCATCACTCGCCATTGTTTATCGTGCTCTTATCGCTCTCTATAGCTTGCCATTGTTTATCGTGCTCTTATTGCGCTCTATAATTCGCCATTGTTTATTGCGCTGTTATTGTGCATTGCTTGCGCTCTTATTGCACTCTACAGCTCGCCATTGTGTAATGTGCTCTTATCGTGCTCGTATCATCTTATCGCCCTCTTATTATGGTCTATAGCTCGCTATTGTTTATTGTGCTCTTATTGCACTTATTGCACATTTATCGCCCTCTATAGCTCACCATAATCTATCTTGCTCTTATCGCGCTCTATAGCTAGCCATCACTCGCCATTATTTATTGTGCTTTTATGGTGCTCTACAGCTTACTACCACTTGCCATTGTTTATCACGCTCTTATTGCACTCTGTAGCTTGCCATTGTTTATTGCGCTCTTATTGCGCTCTTATTGTGCTCTTATTACATTCTTGGTGCACTTTTATTGCGCTCAATAGTTTGCCATTGTTTATTGCGCTCCTATCGTGTTCTTATCCACTATATAGCTCACCATTGGTTTTCGCGCTCTTATGGCGCTCTTTAGCTCACCATTGGTTTTCGCGCTCTTATGGCGCTCTTTAGCTCGCCATTGTTTATTGCGCTCTTATGGCGCTCTATATCACTCACCATTGTTTATAGCGCACTTATCGCACTCTATAGCTTGCCATTGTTTATCGTGCTCTATAGTTCTCAATTGTTTATCGCGCTCTATAGTTCGCCATTGTTTATCGTGCTCTCATGGCACTGTTATGGAGCTCTATAACTCACCATCACTCGCCATTGCTTATTGTGCTCCTATCGTGCTCTATAGCTCGCCATTGTTTATTGTGCTCTTATCGCGCTCTATAGCTTGCCATTGTATATCACGCTCTTATTGTGCTCTATAGCTTGCCATTGTTTATCATGCTCTTATGGTGCTCTACATCACTTGCCATCACTCTCCATTGTTTATCGCGCTCTTATTGTGCTCTATAGCTCGCCATTGTTTATCGTGCTCTATAGCTCGCCATTGTTTATCGTGCTCTATAGCTCACCATTGTTTATTGCGCTGTAATTGTGCTGTAATTGTGCTCTTATCGCATTCTTATCGCACTCTTATTGCACTCTTATCGCACTCTGTAGCTTTCCATTGTGTATTGCGCTCTTATTGAGCTCTTATAGCACTCTTGTGCTCTATAGCTCGCCATTGTTCATCGCGCTCTATAGCTCGCCATCACTCGCCATTGTTTATTTTGCTCATATCACGTTCTATAGGTCGCCATTGTTTATTGTGCTCTTATGGAGCTTTATAGCTCACCATCACTCGCCATTGTTTATTGTACTCTTATCGCACTCTAGCTTGCCATTGTTTATCACGCTTCTTTTGTGCTCTGTAGCTCGCCATTGTTTATCATGCTGTTATGGCGCTCTACAGCTTTCCATCACTTGCCACTGTTTATCGTTCTCTTATTGCGCTCTATATCTTGCCATTGTTTATCACGCTCTTATCACGCTCTATAGCTTGCCATTGTTTATTGTACTCTTATTGTACTCTATAGCTCGCCATTGTTTATTGCGCTGTTATTGCGCACTAATTGCAATAAGAGCGCAATTAGAGCACACTCTATAGCTCTCCACTGTGTAATGTGCACTTATCATGATCTTATCGCACTCATTATGCTCTATAGCTTGTCATTGTTTATTGCGATGTTATTGCACTCTTATTGCACTCTTATTGCACACTTATTGCACACTTATTGCACACTTATTGCACACTTATTGCGCTGTATAGCTCACCATTGTTTATCACACTCTATAGCTCACCATTATTTATCATGCTCTTATCGCGCTCTGTAGCTCGCCATCACTCGCCATTGTTTATTGTGCTTTTATGGTGCTCTATAGCTCACCATTGTTTATAGCACTCTTAGCGCAATAAACAATGGCGAGCTATAGAGCGCGATAAAGTGCTATAAACATTGGCGAGCTAGAGCTCAATAGACAATGGCAAGCTATAGAGCTGTAATTGCACTCTTATTGCACTTCTATTGCACTCTATAGCTCGCCATTGTTTAATGCACTTTTATCCTGATCTTATCATGCTCTTATCACCCTATTATTATGCTCTATAGCTCGCCATAATTTATTGTGCTCTTTTTGCGCTCTCATTGCATTCTATATCTCACCATCACTCGCCATTCTTTGCCGTGCTCTTATGGTGCTCTGCAGCTCGCCATCACTCGCCATTGTTTACCGTGCTCTTATGGTGCTCTGCAGCTCGCCATCACTTGCCATTGTTTATCAAGCTCTTATGGCGCTCAATAGCTCGCCATTGTTTAATGCACATCTATCGCACTCTTATCGTGTTCTATAGTTCGCCATTGTTTATCGCGCTCTATAGCTCGCCATCACTCACCATTGTTTATTGTGCTCTTATTGCACTCTTATTGCAGTCTTATCACACTTTATAGCTCACCATCATTTATCGTGCTCTTATCGCGCTGTAATGTCTCTTTATAGCGCACCATTATTTATCGCTCTCTTATCGTGCTCTTATCGCACTCTATAGCTCGCCATAATTCGCCATTGTTTATTGTGCTCATATCGCGCTTTATAGCTTGTCATTGTTTATCGCGCTCTAAAGTTCGCCAATGTTTATCGCGCTCTATAGCTCGCCATTGTTTATCGTGCTCTTATGGAGCTCTGTAACTCACCATCACTCGTCATTGTTTATTGTGCTCTTATCGCTCTCTATAGCTTGCCATTGTTTATCGCGCTCTAAAGTTCGCCAATGTTTATCGTGCTCTATAGCTCACCATTGTTTATTGTGCTTTTATCGCGCTCTATAGCTCTCCATTGTTTATTGCGCTGTAATTGCGCTGTAATTACGCTGTAATTGCGCTCTTATTGCACTCTTATCCTGCACAATAGCTTGCCATAATTTATTGCGCTCTTATCATGCTCTATAGCTTGTCATTGTATATTGAGCTCTAGCTCACCATTGTTTATAGCACTCTTAGCGCAATAAACAATGGCGAGCTAAAGAGCGCGATAAAAGTGCTATAAACATTGGCGAGCTAGAGCTCGATAGACAATGGCAAGCTATAGAGCTGTAATTGCACTCTTATTGCACTTCTATTGCACTCTATAGCTCGCCATTGTTTAATGCACTTTTATCCTGATCTTATCATGCTCTTATCACCCTCTTATTATGCTCTATAGCTTGCCATTGTTTATTGTGCTCTTATTGCGCTCTTATTGCATTCTATATCTCACCATCACTCGCCATTGTTTGCCGTGCTCTGCAGCTCGCCATCACTCGCCATTGTTTACCGTGCTCTTATGGCGCTCTGCAGCTCGCCATCACTTGCCATTGTTTATCAAGCTCTTATCATGCTCTTATCACAGTCTGTAGCTCAGCATTGCTTATAGCTTTCTTATTGCGCTCTTAGCGAGCTACAGAGTGCAATAAGAGCGCAGTAAGAGTGCAATAAGGGCTCAATCCTATTGCACTCTTATTTAGCTCTATAGCTCATCATTGTTTATTGCGCTCTATACCTCTCCATTGCTTATTGCGCTCTTATTGTTCTCTATAGCTCCACATTGTTTATTGCGATCTATAGCTCACCATTATTTATCACGCTCTTACGGCGCTCTATAGCTCACCATTATTTATTGCGCTCTATAGCTCACCATTGTTTATCGCGCTCTATAGCTCGCCATCATTGCCATTGTTTATCACGCTATTATCGCGCTCTTATCATGCTCTTCTTGTGCTCTTATCGCCCACTTATTATGCTCAATAGCTCACCATGGTTTATCCCTTCCTATAGCTCACCATTATTTATCGCGCTTTTATCGCGCTCTTATGGCGGTTTATAGCTTACCATTATTTATTGCGCTCTTATCTCGCTCTGTAGCTCGCCCTCACTCACCTTTTTTTATCACGCTCTTGTGGCGCTCTATAGCGCACCATTATTAATTGCGCTCTTGTCGTGCTCCATAGCTCGTCATTGTTTATTGCGCTCTATAGCTCGCCATCACTCGCCATTGTTTATCGTGCTCTTATGGCGCTCTACAGCTCGCCATCACTCGCCATTGTTTATCGTGCTCTTATGGTGCGCTACAGCTTGCCATCACTCACCAATGTTTTTCGCGCTCTTATTGTGCTCTTGTTGCTCTCTTATTGCACTCTTATCGTGCTCTACAACTCGCCATTGTTTATCATGCTCTTATGGCGCTCTTATGGCGCTCTTATGGCGCTTAATAGCTCGCCATTGTTGAATGCACTCCTATCGCACTCTTATCCCGCTCTATAGCTCGCCATTGTTTATCACACTCTTATCGCACTCTATTGCTCGCCATCTCTCTCCATTGTTTATTGTGCTCTTATGGTGCTCTACAGCTCGCCATCACTTGCTATTGTTTATCGTGCTCTTATGGCGCTCAATAGCTCGCCATTGTTTAATGCACATCTATTGCACTCTTATCGTGTTCTATAGTTCGCCATTGTTTATCGCGCTCTATAGCTCGCCATAATTCGCCATTGTTTATTGTGCTCTTATCGCGCTTTATAGCTTGTCATTGTTTATCGCGCTCTATAGCTCGCCATTGTTTATCGTGCTCTTATGGAGCTCTGTAACTCACCATCACTCGTCATTGTTTATTGTGCTCTTATCGCTCTCTATAGTTTGCCATTGTTTATCGCGCTCTATAGCTCACCATTGTTTATTGTGCTTTTATCGCGCTCTATAGCTCTCCATTGTTTATTGCGCTGTAATTGTGGTGTAATTGTGGTGTAATTGTGCTCTAATTGTGCTCTAATTGTGCTCTAATTGTGCTCTAATTGTGCTCAATAGCTCGCCATTGTTTAATGTGCTCCTATCGTGCTCTTATCGCACTGTATAGCTCACCATTGTTTATCGTGCTCTTATGGCGGTCTAAAGCTCGCCATTGTTTATCGTGCTCTATAGCTCGCCATTGTTTATTGTGCTCTAAAGTTCGCCAATGTTTATCGTGCTCTATAGCTCACCATTGTTTATTGTGCTTTTAATCGCGCTCTATAGCTCTCCATTGTTTATTGCGCTGTAATTGTGGTGTAATTGTGGTGTAATTGTGGTGTAATTGTGGTGTAATTTTGCTCTAATTGTGCTCTAATTGTGCTCAATAGCTCGCCATTGTTTAATGTGCTCCTAACGTGCTCTTATCGCACTGTTAGCTCACCATTTGTTTATCGTGTCTTATGGCGGTCTAAAGCTCGCCATTGTTTTTTCGTGCTCTATAGCTCGCCATTGTTTTTTTGTGCTCTTATTGTGCTCTTATAAAGCTCTAAGCTCTATAACTCCCATCACTCACCATTGTTTATTGTCTTCTTATCGCGCTCTATAGTTCTCCATTGTTTATTGTGCGTAATTGCGCTCTTATTGCTCTCTTATTGCTCTTAAATTTCGATCTTACTGCACTCTTACTGCACCTTTATCGCGCTCAATAGCTCACCATTGTTTAATGCGCTCCTATGTGCCTTTTTTGGCGCTCATTCACTCCCATTT
>JARQOC010000006.1:212735181-212760316 GCA_033576535.1 Allobates femoralis
TTGCCATTGTTTATCGTGCTCTTATTACGCTCTATAGCTCGCCATTGTTTATCATGCTCTTATAGCGCTCTACATCACTCACCATCACTCGCCATTGTTTATCGCAATCTTATGGTGCTCTACAGCTCGCCATCACTCGCCATTGTTTATCGTGCTGTTATCATGCTCTATAGCTCACCATTGTTTATTCGCGATCTCTTATGGTGCTCTACTTCACTCACCATTGTTTATCGTGCTCTTATGGCTGCTCTACTTCACTCGCCATTGTTTATCGTACTCTGTAGCTCGCCATTGTTTATCACACTCTATAGCTCGCCATTGTTTTATCGCGCTCTTATTGTGCTCTATTGCTCATCATTGTTTATAGGGCTCTTATGGCACTCTACAGCTCGCCATCACTCGGCATTGTTTAGCGTGCTCTTATTGCGTTCTTATCGCACTCTGTAACTTGCCATTGCTTATTGCACTTTAATTGCGCTCTTATTACACTCCTATTGCACTGTTATCATGCTCTATAGCTCGCCATTGTTTTTCACGCTCTATAGCTCGCCATTGTTTATCGCGCTCTTATGGCATTCTACATCACTTGCCATCTCTCGCCATTGTGTATTGTGCTCTTATGGCGCTCTACAGCTTGCCATCACTTGCTATTGTTTATTGCGCTCTTATTGAACTTTTATTGTGCTCTTATGGTGCTCTTATGGCGCTCAATAGCTAGCCATTGTTTAATGCACATCTATCGCACTCTTATCGTGCTCTATAGTTCGCCATTGTTTATCGCGCTCTTATTGTGCTCTATTGCTCATCCTTGTTTATCGGGCTCTTATGGCACTCTACAGCTCGCCATCACTCACCATTGTTTAGAGTGCTCTTATTGCGTTCTTATCGCACTCTTATTGCACTCTTATTACACTTTATAGCTCACCATTGTTTATCGCGCTCTCATGTCTCTTTATAGCACACCATTATTTATCGCGCTCCTATCGTGCTCTTATCGCACTCTATAGCGCTCTCTAACTCGCCATTGTTTATTGTGCTCTTATTGCACTCATATTACACTTTATAGCTCACCATTGTTTATCGCGCTCTCATGTCTCTTTATATCGCACCATTATTTATCGCGCTCCTATTGTGCTCTTATCGCACTCTATAACTCGCCATTGTTTATTGTGCTCTTATGGCGCTCTACAGCTCGCCATCACTCGGCATTGTTTAGCGTGCTCTTATTGCGCTCTTATTGCACTCTGTAACTTGCCATTGCTTATTGCGCTCTAGAGCTCGCCATTGTTTATCGTGCTCCTATGGCACTATAAATCACTTGCCATCACTCGCTATTGTTTATCGTGCTCTTATGGCGCTCTATAACTCGCCATTTTTTATCGTGCTCTTATGGAGCTCTACAGCTCGCCATTCACTTGCCATTGTTTATCACGCTCTTATCGTGGCTCTATAGCTTGCCATTGTTTATCGCACTATTATCACGCTCTTACAGAGCTCTATAACTCGTCATCACTCTATTGTTTATTGCGCTCTATAGCTCACCATTGTTTATCGCGCTCTATAGCTCGCCATTGTTTATCGTGCTCTTATGGCACTCTACATCACTTGCCATCACTCGCCATTGTTTATTGTGCTGTTATCGCGCTCTATAGCTCGCCATAACTCGCCATTGTTTAGCGTGCTCTTATTGCACTCTTATCACGCTCTTATGTCTCTTTATAGCGCACCATTATTTATCGTGCTCTTATCGTGCTGTTATCGCGCTCTATGGCTCGCCATAACTCGCCATTGTTTATTGGGCTTTTATGGCGCTCTACAGCTCAACATCATTCACCATGGTTTAGCGTGCTCTTATTGCGCTCTTATTGCGCATTGTAGCTCGCATCACTCGCCATTGTTTATCGTGGTCTTATCACATTCTGTAGCTTGCCATTGCTTATTGCGCTCTAATTGCGCTCTAATTGCGCTCTAATTGCGCTCTTATTGCGCTCTTATTGCGCGCTTATTGTGCTCTTATTGTGCTCTTATTGCGCTCTTATTGCACTCTTATCATGCTCAATAGCTTGCCATTGTTTAATGCGCTCCTATGATGCTCTTATCGTGCTGTATAGCTCACCATTGCTTATCGTGCTTTTATGGTGCTCTATACCTCACCATTGTTTATCTCACTCTAATCGCGCTCTATAGCTCGCCATTGTTTATCGCGCTCTTATGGAGCTCAATAACTCGCCATCACTCGGCATTGTTTATCGTGCTCTTATCGCGCTCTAAAGCTCGCCATTGTTTATCGCACTCTTACCGTGCTCTAGAGCTCGCCATTGTATATTGTGCTGTTATTGCGCTCTAATTGCACTCATATTGCACTCTTATCATGCTCTATAGCTCTCCATTGTTTATCGTGCTCTTTTTGCACTCTTATTGCACTTTTATCATGCTCTATAGCTTGCAATTGTGTATCGTGCTCTTATCGCGCTCTCATGGTGGTTTATAGCTCTCCATTATTTATTGTGCTCTTATGGCGCTCTTATGACTCTTTATAGCTCGCCAATTCTCGGCATTGTTTATCGTGCTCTTATTGCGCTCTACAACTCGCCATTGCTTATTGCGCTATTATTGCACTCTTAATGCACTATTATTGCACTTTTATTGCACTCATCGCGCTCAATAGCTTGCCATTGTTTAATGCGCTTCTATTGTGTTCTTATCTACTATATAGCTCACCATTGGTTATCGCGCTCTTATGGCGCTCTATAGCTTGCCATTGTTTATTGCGCTCTTATGGCGCTCTATATCACTCACCATTGTTTTTAGCGCACTTATCGCGCTATATAGCTCGCCATTGTTTATCGTGCTATATAGCTCTCCATTGTTTATCACGCTCTATAGCTCGCCATTGTTTATCGTGCTCTTATGGCGCTCTTATGGAGCTCTATAACTCACCATCACTCGCCATTGTTTATTGTGCTCCTATCGTGCTCTACAGCTCGCCATTGTTTATTGTGCTGTTATTGCGCTCTAATTGCACTCATATTGCACTCTTATCGTGCTCTATAGCTTGCCATCACTTACCATTGTTTATCGCGCTCTTATCACACTCTTATTGCACTCTTTTTGCAATCTTATCGTGCTCAATAGCTCTGCATTGTTTGTTGCGTTCTTATCGTGCTCTTATCATGCTGTATAGCTCACCATTGTTTATTGCGCTCTACATCACTCGCCATTGCTTATTGCGCTCTATAGCTCGCCATTGCTTATCACGCTCTTATGGAGCTCTATAACTCGCCATCATACACCATCGTTTATCGTGCTCTTATCGCGCACTATAGCCCGCCATTGTTTATCACGCTCTTATTGTGCTCTATAGCTCGCCATTGTTTATCATGCTCTTATGGTGCTCTACATCACTTGCCATCACTCGCCATTGTTTATCACGCTCTTATGGCGCTCTACAGATCTCCATCACTCGCCATTGTTTTATCATGCTCTTATCGCGCTCTTCAGCTTGCCATTGTTTATCATGCTCTTATTGCGCTCTATAGCTCACCATTGTTTATTGCGCTGTTATTGCGCATTGCTTGCGCTCTTATTGCACTCTATAGCTCGCCATTGTGTAATGTGCTCTTATCGTGCTCTTATCATGATCTTATCGCCCTCTTATTATGCTCTATAGCTCGCTATTGTTTATTGTGCTCTTATTGTGCTCTTATTGCGCTCTTATTGCACTCTTATTGCACACTTATTGCACTCTATAGCTCACCATTGTTTATCACGCTCTATAGCTCACCATTATTTATTGTGCTTTTATGGTGCTCTACAGCTCGCTATCACTTGCCATTCTTTATCGCGCACTTATTGTGCTCTTATTGCACTCTGTAGCTTGCCATTGCTTATTGCGCTCTTATTGCGCTCTTATTGCGCTCTTATTGCGCTCTTATTGCGCTCTTATTGCACTCTTATTGCGCTCTTATTGTGCTCTTATTGCATTCTAATTGCACTCTTATTGCACTTTTATTGCACTCATAGCGCTCAATAGCTTGCCATTGTTTAATGCGCTCCTATCGGTTTCTTATCGCGCTCCATAGCTTGCCATTGGTTATCGCGCTCTATAGCTCGCCATTGTTTATCGCCATTGTCTTATGGCACTCTTATGGAGCTGTACTGTCACCATCACTCGCCATTGTTTTTTGTGCTCTTATGGCACTCTACATCACTCGCCATCACTCTCCATTGTTTACTGTGCTCTTATCGCGCTCTATAGCTCGCCATTGTTTATTGCGCTGTAATTGCACTGTAATTGCACTCTTATCACGCTCTTATCGTATTCTATAGCTCACCATTGTTTATCGCGCTCATATGGCGCTCTACATCACTCACCATCACTCGCCTTTGCTTATCGTGCACTTATCGTGCTTTATAGCTCGCCATTGTTTATCACGCTCATATGGCGCTCTACATCACTCACCATCACTCGCCATTGTTTATCACGCACTTAATGCGCTCTATAGCTTGCCATTGTTTATCGCGCTCTATAGCTCGCCATTGTTTATCACGCTCTTATCGGGTTCTATTGCTCGCCATTGTTTATTGCACTCTAATTGCGCTCTATTTGCAGTGTTATCGTGCTCTATAGCTTGCCATTGTTTATCGCGCTCTATAGCTCGCCATTGTTTATCACGTTCTTATCGGGTTCTATTGCTCGCCATTGTTTATTGCACTCTAATTGCGCTCTATTTGCAGTGTTATCGTGCTCTATAGCTCGCCATTGTTTATTGCGCTCTTATCGCGCTATTATGGAGCTCTATAACTCACCATCAGTCGCCATTGTTTATTGTGCTCTTATCGCGCTCTAAAGTTCGCCAATGTTTATTGCGCTCTATAGCTCGCCATTGTTTATCGTGCTCTTATCGTGCTCTTATGGAGCTCTATAACTCACAATCACTCGCCATTGTTTATTGAGCTCTTATCGCGCTCTTCAGCTTGCCATTGTTTATCGTGCTCTTTAGCTTGCCATTGTTTATCGCGCTCTTATTGCTCTTTATAGCGCACCATTATTTATCGCGCTCTTATCGCGCTCAACAGTTCGCCATCACACGCCATTGTTTATTGCGCTCTTATCGTGCTCTTATAACACCCTGTAGCTCGCCATTGCTTATTGCACTCTTATTGCGCTCTTATTGCGCTTTTACTGCGCTCTTACTGAGCTCTTACTGCGCTCTTACTGCGCTCTTACTGCACTCTTACTGCAATCTTATCGCGCTTAATAGCTCACCATTGTTTAATGTGCATCTATCGTGTTCTTATCGCGCTCTATAGCTCGCCATTGCTTATCACGCTATATAGCTCGCCATTGTTTATCGTGCTCTTATGGCACTCTTATGGAGCCCTATAACTCACCATCACTCGCCATTGTTTATTGTGCTCTTATGGCGCTCTACATCACTCGCCATCACTCTCCATTGTTTACTGTGCTCTTATCGCGCTCTATAGCTCGCCATTGTTTATTGTGCTGTAATTGCACTGTAATTGCCCTCTTATTGCGTTCTTATCGCGTTCTATAGCTCACCATTGTTTATCGCGCTTTATAACTCACCATCACTCGCCATTGCTTATCGTGCTCTTATCGTGCTTTATAGCTCGCCATTGTTTATCACGCTCATATGGTGCTCTACATCATTCACCATCACTCGCCATTGTTTATCACGCTCTTATTGCGCTCTATAGCTTGCCATTGTTTATCGCGCTCTATAGCTCGCCATTGTTTATCGTGCTCTTATGGCGCTCTTATGGAGCTCTATAACTCCCCATCACTCTCCATTGTTTATCACGCTCTTATTGCGCTCTATTGCTCGCCATTGTTTATCGTGCTTTTATCGCGCTCTTATGGCTCTTTATAGCACACCATTATTTATCGCGCTCTTATCGCGCTCAACAGCTCGCCATCACTCACCAATGTTTATCGCGCTCTTATTGTGCTCCTATCACACCTGTAGCTCGCCATTGCTTATTGCGCTCATATTGCTCTCTTATTGCGATCTTACTGCACTCTCATCGCACTCAATAGCTAACCATTGTTTAATGCGCTCATATCGTGCTCTTATCGTGCTCTTATGGCGCTCTATATCACTCGCCATTGTTTAGAACGCTCTTATAACGCTCTATAGCTCACCATTGTTTATCGCGCTCTATAGCTCGCTATTGTTTATCGTGCTCTATAGCTTCCCATTGTTTATCGTGCTTTTATCACGCTCTTATGGAGCTCTATAATTCGCCATCCCTCGCCATTGTATATCATGCTCTTAATGCACTCTTATTGTGCTCTATAGCTCGCCATTGTTCATTGCGCTCTATAGCTCGCCATCACTCGCCATTGTTTATCGCTCTCTTATTGCACTCTTGATGCACTATTAATATGCTATTTAGCTCGCCATTGTTTAATGTGTTCTTATCGCGCTCTTATGGCTCTTTATAGTGCAACATTATTTATTGTGCTCTTACCGCGCTCAACAGCTTGCCATCACTTGCCATTGTTTATCGCGCTCTTATTGCTCTCTTAATGCACTATTATCATGCTCCATAGCTCGCCATTGTTTAACGTGCTCTTATCGTGCTTTATAGCTCGCCATTGTTTATCACGCTCATATGGTGCTCTACATCACTCACCATCACTCGCCATTGTTTATCACGCTCTTATTGCGCTCTATAGCTTGCCATTGTTTATTGCGCTTTATAGCTCGCCATTGTTTATCGTGCTCTATAGCTCGCCATTGTTTATCGTGCTCTATAGCTTCCCATTGTTTATCGCGCTGTTATCACGCTCTTATGGAGCTCTATAATTCGCCATCACTCGCCATTGTATATCATGCTCTTATTGCACTCTTATTGTGCTCTATAGCTCGCCATTGTTCATTGCGCTCTATAGCTCGCCATCACTCGCCATTGTTTATCGTGCTCTTATTGCACTCTTAATGCACTATTATCATGCTCCATAGCTCGCCATTGTTTAACGTGCTCTTTATAGTGCAACATTATTTATTGTGCTCTTATCGCGCGCAACAGCTTGCCATCACTCGCCATTGTTTATCGCGCTCTTATTGCTCTCTTATTGTGCTCTTATTGTGTTCTTAATGAGCTCTTATTGCACTCTTTTCGTGTGTTCTATAGCTCGCCATTGTTTATCACACCTTTATTGCACTTTTATTGCACTCAATAGCTTGCCATAGTTTAATTCGCTCCTATCGTGCTCTTATAGCACTCTATAGCTCACCGTTGTTTATCGTGCTCTTATGGCGCTCTATAACTTACCATCACTCGCCATGGTTTATTGTGCTCTTATCGCGCTCTATAGCTTGCCAATGTTTATCACTCTCTTATCGCGTTCTATAGCTCGCCATTGTTTATTGCGCTCTTATGGCGCTATACTTCACTCACCATTGTACTGTAATTGCACTCTTATTGCCCTCTTATTCACTCTTATTGTGCTCTATAGCTCGCCATTGTTTATCGCGCTCTAATGGCACTCTACTTCACTCACCATCACTCGCCATTGTTTATCACTCTCTTATCGTGTTGTGAGGCACCGCCGGCATGATCCTCATGGCCGGGGTGCATCACATGCAGGATCAGGAGGATCCTGTGCACACTGGCCGGTTTGACTGTGATAATGCTGTGTGAACCAACTTTGAACACAAGGTTTCATGTTACTAATGAATGGCTCATAAGATTGAGGAAGCCCTAAGGAAAAGGGATGTAAGGGCTGAGTGCTGACAACCCGGAACACAGGGAGTTAACCTGAGCTGTGTGAAAGGCTGATTACCGGCAGATAAGGGGGTGTGTCCATGTGGGAGTGGCTGGCACGATAAGAGGCAGCCAGCTGAGTGATTGAGAGATTCATTCAGATTCAGATGGAAGCTGAGACCAGCCAAGTGCAGAGCAGTCTAGAGGCTCTGTGTGAATGAAGGGAGCATGCTAGCTCCAGGCCGGTGCCAAGGACCGCGGTTGTGATAGCACCTGGTGGGGAAGCCGTGGCTGAACCCGGTGGAGACTGGTCCGGGCGTGGGGTGAACCACGTCCGGGAAAGGAGCCTTGGGGGACGCTTGGTGGACCCGTTACACAGGTAGCGAGACCCGGATCCGTGCCCGGTAAGACAGCGGTTCCCGTGTAACGGAGTGAGCTGTGTGTGAGTAATGCCAGGCGGGCATAACCGCTATTGGGTCCGACTAGGCAGTCGGTACAGGACCCGTTGATGTATGTAGGGGCTTAGGCAATTGCCCTGAATGTAAGATGATAACCTATGTAAGAACATTGTATAATAATGTGGGGAAAAGTGACCCAGCCAGTATGAATGATGTTGGAGGCGTTCCGTCCCTGTGGGACGAGAGGGAGGCTTGCCCTGCTGCTTGCAGAGGGTACCCGTCCCTCAACCACGGCCTCTAATGGTGTGGGTGTGCCTGTGGTGCCAGACACAGGGGTAATAGGGCTCCTAGTAGGTAACGGATGAGGTTCCCGTGTACTATGGTTTGCCAGTCCCTGTAATGGGCCATGGAGGAGCCACAGTCCATGGATGATGGGCTGTGAGCGTGTGGAAGAAATGTATGTGATCCATGGACGTTTGAATGATGGATCACACATGGTATGTAAGGCCCGGTCAGGCAGGAATCCTGACTACGGGGTAATGTTATATCATCATGCTGGGTGACTAAAGCCGGGCGGCAGGTACCGCCATTGGGACCCACAGGGCCCGTTGAGGCGTATGTAACGAAGGTCAGAAGCAGGGGTTCAAAAGGGCTCCTAGAGTGGGGACACCATGGTTGAACCAGGTGGACTCTGACCGGGACGTAGGCGGAGATGCGTCCAGGAAGGAGCCCTTGAGGATACATGACATACCCGGTACTCAGGTTGCTCAATCCCTGTTATGAACCCGGAGGGGTCATCGTCGAAATATAACACATGTATTTATTATAAATGTACTGTAAGATGTGTAAGTAGGCCGGAGGCCGTAGCTACCCGGGAGCAGGTGTTAGAGCTCCAATGGGGAGAGAGTCGTGGTTACAGGTCCCGGGTTATTGTGAATGTATATGTGCAATGTTCTATGTAATGTATGATGTATTTATGTATGGTGTTTATAATCAATGTGATATGTGTCAAACATGCTACCCGGGTTATGCTATTAATATGTGAAAAATAAATGGGTAGACATTGGTTAAACTTATAAACACGTGTTTTGTCGTTATGCAAGCGGGTTCCCCGGTTGCTACCTCACAGTGTTCTATTGCTCGCCATTGTTTATTGCGTTCTAATTGCACTGTTATCGTGCTGTATAGCTTGCCATTGTTTAATGCACTTTTATTGCACTCTTATTGCACTCTTATCGTGCTCTATAGCTCGCCATTGTTTATTGTGCTCTAATCGGTCTCTTATGGCTCTTTATAGCGCACCAATATTTATCGCGCTCTTATCGTGCTCAACAGCTCGCCATCACTCGCCAATGTTTATCGCGCTCTTATCGTGCTCTTATCACACCCTGTAGCTCGCCATTGCTTATTGCGCTCATATTGCACTCTCATTGCTCTTATTGCGATCTTACTGCACTCTTACTGCACTCTTATCGCGCTCAATAGCTCACCATTGTTTAATGCGCTCCTATCGTGCTCTTAGGGCGCTCTATATCACTCGCCATTGTTTATAGCGCTCTTATCACGTTCTATAGCATACCATTGTTTATTGTGCTTTATAGCTCGCCATTGTTTATCGTGCTCTATAGCTCGCCATTGTTTATTGCACTCTTATCGCGCTCTTTTTGAGCTCTATAACTCACCATCACTCGCCATTGCTTATCGCGCTCTATAGCTCACCATTGTTTATTGCGCTCTTATGGTGCTATACATCACTCGTCATCACTCGCCATTGTTTATCGCGCTCTATAGCTCGCCATTGTTTATCATCCTCTTATCGCGCTCTATAGCTCACGACTGTTTATTGCGCTGTAATTACGCTCTAATTGCGCTCTTATTGCACTCTTATTGCACTTCTATTGCACTCTTATCGCGCTCAATAACTTGCCATTGTTTAATGCGCTACTATCGTGCTCTTATCGCACTGTATAACTCACCATTGTTTATTATGCTCTTATGGCGGTCTAAAGCTCGCCATTGTTTATCACGCTTTATAGCTCGTTATTGTTCATCGTGCTCTATAGCTCGCCATTGTTTATTGTGCTCTTATCATGCTCTTATAAAGCTCTAAGCTCTATAACTCACCATCACTCACCATTGTTTATTGTGCTCTTATCGCGCTCAATAGCTCTCCATTGTTTATTGTGCTGGAATTGTGCTGGAATTTCGCTATAATTGCGCTCTTATTGCTGTCTTATTGTACTCTTATCCTGCTCAATAGCTCGCTATTGTTTATTGTGCTCTTATCGCGATCTATAGCTCGCCATCACTTGCCATTGTTTATCGCTCTCTTATTGCACTCTGTAGCTCGCAATTGCTTATTGCACTCTTATTGCGCTCTATAGCTCGCCATTGTTTATCATGCTCTATAGCTCCCCATTGTTTATCGTGCTCTATAGCTCGCCATTGTTTATTGCGCTGTAATTGTGCTCTTATCACACTCTTATTGCACTCTTATCGCACTCTGTAGCTTTCCATTGTGTATTGCGCTCTTATTGAGCCTTATAGCACTCTTATTGTGCTCTATAGCTCACCATTGTTCATCACACTCTATAGCTCGCCATCACTCGCCATTGTTTATTTTGCTCATATCACGTTCTATATGTTGCCATTGTTTATCGCGCTCTTATGGAGCTTTATAGCTCACCATCACTCGCCATTGTTTATTGTGCTCTTATCGCACTCTAGCTTGCCATTGTTTATCACGCTCTTTTTGTGCTCTGTAGCTTGCCATTGTTTATCATGCTGTTATGGCGCTCTACAGCTTTCCATCACTTGCCATTGTTTATCGTTCTCTTATTGCGCTCTATAGCTTGCCATTGTTTATTGTGCTCTTATTGTACTCTATAGCTCACCATTGTTTATTGCGCTGTTATTGCGCACTAATTGCAATAAGAGCGCAATTAGAGCGCACTCTATAGCTCTCCATTGTGTAATGTGCACTTATCATGATCTTATCGCACTCATTATGCTCTATACTTGTCATTGTTTATTGCGCTCTTATTGCGCTCTTATTGCGCTCTTATTGCACTCTTATTGCACTCTTTTTGCACTCTTATTGCACTCTTATTGCACACTTATTGCGCTCTATAGCTCACCATTGTTAATCACACTCTGTAGCTCACCATTATTTATCGTGCTCTTATTGCGCTCTGTAGCTCGCCATTGTTTATTGTGCTTTTATGGTGCCCTATAGCTCGCCATTGTTTATCGTGCTCTATAACTCACCATTGTTTATCGTGCTGTATAGTTCGACGTTGTTCATCGCGCTCTTATGGCGTTCTATATCATTCGCCATTGTTTATCGTGCTCTTATGGCAATCTACAGCTCGCTATCACTCGCCATTGTTTATTGCGCTCCTATCATGCTCTATAGCTTGCCATTGTCTATTGAGCTCTAGCTCACCATTGTTTATAGCACTCTTAGCGCAATAAACATTGGCGAGCTAGAGCTCGATAGACAATGGCAAGCTATAGAGTGCAATAAGAGCGCAATGTTTATTGCGCTGTAATTGCACTCTTATTGCACTTCTATTGCACTCTATAGCTCGCCATTGTTTAATGCACTTTTATCCTTATCTTATCATGCTCTTATCACCCCTCTTTTTATGCGCTCTTATTGCACTCTATATCTCACCATCACTCGCCATTGTTTACCGTTCTCTTATGGTGCTCTGCAGCTCGCCATCACTCGCCATTGTTTACCGTGCTCTTATATCGCTCTGCAGCTCGCCATCACTTGCCATTGTTTATCACGCTCTTATCATGCTCTTATCGCAGTCTGTAGCTCACCATTGCTTATAGCGCTCTTATTGCGCTCTTAGAGAGCTACAGAGTGCAATAAGGGCTCAATCCTATTGCACTCTTATTTAGCTCTATAGCTCACATTGTTTATTGCGCTCTATACTCTCCATTGCTTATTGCGCTCTTATTGTGCTCTATAGCTCCACATTGTTTATTGCGGTCTATAGCTCACCATTATTTATCACGCTCTTACGGCGCTTATAGCTCACCATTGTTTATCGCGCTCTATAGCTCGCCATCACTTGCCATTGTTTATCACGCTATTATCGCGCTCTTATCATGCTCTTCTTGCGCTCTTATCGCCCACTTATTATGCTCAATAGCTCACCATTGTTTATCCCGTTCTATAGCTCACCATTATTTATCGCGCTCTTATCGCGCTCTTATGGCGGTTTATAGCTTACCATTATTTATTGTGCTCTTATCGCGCTCTGTAGCTCGCCCTCACTCGCCTTTTTTATCACGCTCTTGTGGCACTCTATAGCCACCATTATTAATTGCGCTCTTATCGCGCTCCATAGCTCGCCATTGTTTATCGCGCTTTATAGCTCTCCATCACTCGCCATTGTTTATCGTGCTCTTATGGTGCTCTACAGCTCGCCATTGTTTATCGTATTCTTATGGTGCGCTACAGCTTGCCATCACTCGCCATTGTTTTTCGCGCTCTTATTGTGCTCTTATTGTGCTCTTATTGCTCTCTTATTGCACTCTTATCGTGCTCTACAACTCGCCATTGTTTATCATGCTCTTATGGCGCTCCTATGGCGCTCTTATGGCGCTTTATAGCTCGCCATTGTTGAATGCGCTCCTATCACACTCTTATCACGCTCTATAGCTCGCCATTGTTTATCACGCTCTTATCGCGCTCTATTGCTCACCATCTCTCTCCATTGTTTATTGTGCTCTTATGGTGCTCTACAGCTCGCCATCACTTGGTATTGTTTATCGTGCTCTTATGGCGCTCTACAGCTCGCCATCACACTCCATTGTTTATTGCGCTCTTATTGCACTCTTACTGTGCTCTTATGGCGCTCAATAGCTCGCCATTGTTTAATGCACATCTATCGCACTCTTATCGTGCTCTATAGTTCGCCATTGTTTATCGTGCTCTATAGCTCGCCATCACTCACCATTGTTTATTGCGCTCTTATTGCACTCTTATCGCACTTTAGAGCTCACCATTGTTTATGGCACTCTTATCGCGCTCTCATGTTTCTTTATAGCGCACCATTATTTATAGCTCTCTTATCGTGCTCTTATCGTGCTCTTATCGCACTCTGTAGCTCGCCATAACTCGCCATTGTTTATTGTGCTCTACAGCTCGCCATCACTCGGCAATGTTTAGCGTGCTCTTATCGCACTTATCGTAACTTGCCATTGCTTATTGCTCTCTAATTGTGCTCTTATTATGCCCCTATTGCACTCTTATCACGCTCTATAGCTCGCCATTGTTTATCGCGCTCCTATGGCACTATAAATCACTTGCCATCACTCACCATTGTTTATCGTGCTCTTATCGCGCTCAATAGCTCGCCATAATTCGCCATTGTTTATTGTGCTTTTATGGCGCTCTACAGCTCGCCGTCACTCGCCATTGTTTAGCGTGCTCTTATGGCGCTCTATAGCTTGCCATTGTTTATCGCACTCTTATCACGCTCTTGCGAGCTCGTCATCACTCACCATTGTTTATCACTCTCTTATGGCTCTCTATAGTTCGCCATCACTCGCTATGTTTATCGCACTCTTATAGCTTGCCATTGTTATTGCGCTCTATCACTCTATAGCTCACCTTGTATATCCGCTCTATGCTCCCATTGTTTTATGCGCTCTATCAGCTCCACTTGCCATCACTCGCCATTGTTTATCGTGCTCTTATCAGCTCTATGTCACCTAATGCCATTGTTTATCGACTCTTATGGCGCTCTTCAGAGCTCGTCATCACTCGCCATTGTTTATCATCTCTTATTTTGTCGCTCATATCCATGTTTAGTCTCTCTTATAGCGCACCATTGTTTATCGCGCTCTATGTGCTTTAATCGCGCTCTGCTCCATAACTCGCCATTGATTATTGTGCTTTTATGGCGCTCTACAGCTCGCCAGTCATTCGCCATTGTTTAGCGTGCTCTTATCGTCACTATAGCTTGCCATTGTTTATCGCTCTTAGCTCTAGCTCGTCATCACTCACCATTGTTTATCGTGCTCTTTATGCGCTATATCTGAAGCTTGCATTGTTATTCGCTCTAAGCTTATTGTTATTGACTCTTATCGCGCTCAATAGCTCCATTGTTTAATCGCGTTAGCTCCCATCATTTTTTATCGTGCTTTATAGCACTTACTCATTGCTATCTCGCATTGTTTATGGTCTTACCGCTCTATACTCGCCTAACTCGCTTGTTTATTCGTGCTCTCTAATCGCGCTCTATAGCTCGCCATTGTTTATAGCGCTCTTATGGCTCTATACTCGCCATCACTTCGGCATTGTTTTATCGTGCTCTTATCGCGCTCTAAAGCTTGTCATTGTTTATCACCTCTACCGTGCTCTAGAGCTCGCCATTGTTTATGCGGCTCTTATGGCACTCTACAACTCTCACCATGACTCGCCATTGTTTATCTACACTCTTATCGTGCTCTATAGCTTGCCATTGTTTTATCGTGCTCCTATAGTGCTCTATAGCTCGCCCATTGTTATCGAGCTCTATAGCTTGCCATCTCTCGCAATTGTTTATCGCGCTCTTTTTGCATCTTATTGCATTTTATACTTGCTCTATAGCTCGCCATTGTTTATAGCGCTCTTATCACGCTCTTGTGTGTGTCTATAGCTCACATTATTTTTTTCGCTTTTTATGGTGCTTCTTATGGCTCTTTATAGCTTGCCAATTCTCGGCATTGTTTATCGTGCTCTTATTGCGCTCTATAGCTCGCCATTGCTTATTGCGCTCTTATTGCGCCTTGCTTATTGCGCTCTTATTGCACTCTTATTGCACTCTTATTGCGCTCAATAGCTTGGCATTGTTTATTTCGCTCTTATCGTGCTCTTATCACGCTGTATAGCTCACCATTGTTTATTGCGCTCTACATCACTCGCCATTGTTTATTGCGCTCTATAGCTCACCAATGCTTATCACGCTCTTATTGAGCTCTATAGCTCGCCATCATTCGCCATTGTGTATCGTGCTCTTATGGTGCTCTACATCACTTGCCATCACTCGCCATTGTTTATCACGCTCTTATGGCGCTCTACAGCTCTCCATCACTCGCCATTGTTTATCGTGCTCTTATCGCTCTCTATAGCTTGCCATTGTTTATCGTGCTCTTATTGCGCTCTATAATTCGCCATTGTTTATTGCGCTGTTATTGTGCATTGCTTGCGCTCTTATTGCACTCTGTAGCTCGCCATTGTGTAATGTGCTCTTATCGTGCTCTTATCATGATCTTATCGCCCTCTTATTATGGTCTATAGCTCGCTATTGTTTATTGTGCTCTTATTGCACTCTTATTGCACACTTATCGCTTTCTATATCTCACCATAATCTATCTCGCTCTTATCGCGCTCTATAGCTAGCCATCACTCGCCATTATTTATTGTTCTTTTATGGTGCTCTACAGCTCACTACCACTTGCCATTGTTTATCGCGCTCTTATGTGCTCATATTGCACTCTGTAGCTTGCATTGTTTTGCTCTTATTGTGCTCTTATTGCATTCTTAGTGCACTTTTATTGCGCTCAATAGTTTGCCATTGTTTAATGCGCTCCTATCGTGTTCTTATCCACTATATAGCTCACCATTGGTTTTCGCGCTCCTATGGTGCTCTTTAGCTCGCATTGTTTATTGCGCTCTTATGGCGCTCTATATCACTCACCATTTTTTATAGCGCACTTATCGCACTCTATAGCGCCATTGTTTATGTGCTCTATAGTTCTCAATTGTTTATCGCGCTCTATAGCTGCCATTGTTTCGTGCTCTCATGGCGCTGTTTTGGAGCTCTATAACTCACCATCACTCGCCATTGTTTATTTTGTGCTCTATAGCTCGCCATTGTTTATTGTGCTGTTATCGCACTCTTATGGTGGTCTATACCTCACCATTATTTATTGCGGTTTATGGCTTTATGGCTCTTTATAGCTCACCAATTCTCGGCATTGTTTATTAGGTTCTTATTGCGCTCCAGAGCTCGCCATTGCTGTTATTGCGCTCTTATTGCACTCTTATTGCGCTGAATAGCTTGGCATTGTTTATTGCGCTCTTATCGTGCTCTTATCACGCTGTATAGCTCACCATTGTTTATTGCGCTCTACATCACTCGCCATTGTTATTGCATTATAGCTCACCATTGTTATCACGCTCTTTAGCGTCTATAGCTCGCCATCATTCACCATTGTTTATCGTGTCTTATCGCGCTTATAGCCCGCCATTGTTATCACATCTTATGTGCTCTATAGCTTGCCATTGTTTATCATGCTCTTATGGTGCTCTACATCACTTGCCATCACTCTCCATTGTTTATCACGCTCTTATGGTGCTCTACAGCTCTCCATCACTTGTCATTGTTTATAGTGCTCTTATCGCGCTCTATAGCTTGCCATTGTTTATTGTGCTCTTTAGCTTGCCATTGTTTATCGCGCTCTTATTGCGTTCTATAGCTCGACATTGCTTATTGCGCTGTTATTGCGCATTGCTTGCACTCTTATTGCACTCTATAGCTCGCCATTGTGTAATGTGCTCTTATTGTGCTCTTATCATGATCTTATTACCCTCTTATTATGCTCTATAGCTCGCTGTTTATTGTGCTCTTATTGCACTCTTATTGCACACTTATTGCACTCTATAGCTCACCATTGTTTATCACGCTCTATAGCTCACCATAATTTATCTCGCTCTTATCGCGCTCTATAGCTCGCCATCACTCGCCATTATTTATTGTGCTTTTATGGTGCTCTACAGCTCGCCATCACTTTCCATTGTTTATCGTGGTCTAATCGCACCCTTTTCGTGCTCCTATTGTGCTCTATAGCTCGATATCACTTGCCATTGTTTATTGCGCTCTTATCGTGCTCTTATTGCGCTCCTATTGCGCTCTTATTGTGCTCTTATTGCATTCTTATTGCACTCATCGCTTTCAATAGCTTACCATTGTTTAATGCGCTCCTATCGTGTTCTTATCGTGCTCTATAGCTCGCCATTGTTTATCACGCTCCTATTGTGCTCTATAGCTCACCACTGTTTATTGCGCTGTAATTGCGCTGTAATTGCGCTGTAATTGCGCTCTAATTGCACTCATATTGCATTCTATTGCACTCTTATTGCGCTCAATAACTTGATATTGTTTAATGCGCTCCTATCATGCTCTTATCGCACTGTATAACTCACCATTGTTTATTATGCACTTATGGCGGTCTAAAGCTCGCCATTGTTTATCGTGCTCTAAAGCTCGCTATTGTTTATCACGCTTTATAGCTCTCCATTGTTCATCGTGCTCTATAGCTCGCCATTTTTTATTGTGCTCTTATCATGCTCTTATAAAGCTCTAAGCTCTATAATTCACCATCACTCACCATTGTTTATTGTGCTCTTATCGCGCTCAATAGCTCTCCATTGTTTATTGTGCTGGAATTTCGCTATAATTGCGCTCTTATTGCTGTCTTATTGTACTCTTATCCTGCTCAATAGCTCACTATTGTTTATTGTGCTCTTATCGCGCTCTATAGCTCGCCATCACTTGCCATTGTTTATCGCGCTCTTATTGCACTCTGTAGCTCGCAATTGCTTATTGCGCTCTATAGCTCGCCATTGTTTATCGTGCTCTATAGCTCGCCATTGTTTATCGTGCTCTATAGCTCGCCATTGTTTATTGCGCTGTAATTGTGCTGTAATTGTGCTCTTATCGCACTCTTATCGCACTCTGTAGCTTTCCATTGTGTATTGCGCTCTTATTGAGCTCTTATAGCACTCTTATTGTGCTCTATAGCTCGCCATTGTTCATCGCGCTCTATAGCTCGCCATCACTCGCCATTGTTTATTTTGCTCATATCACGTTCTATAGGTCGCCATTGTTTATTGCGCTCTTATGGAGCTTTATAGCTCACCATCACTCGCCATTGTTTATTGTGCTCTTATCGCACTCTATCTTGCCATTGTTTATCACGCTCTTTTTGTGCTCTGTAGCTCGCCATTGGTTATCATGCTGTTCTGGCGCTCTACAGCTTTCCATCACTTGCCACTGTTTATCGTTCTCTTATTGCGCTCTATAGCTCGCCATTGTTTATTGCACTGTTATTGCGCACTAATTGCAATAAGAGCACAATTAGAGCACACTCTATAGCTCTCCATTGTGTAATGTGCACTCATGATCTTATCGCACTCATTATGCTCTATAGCTTGTCATTGTTTATTCGCTCTTATTGCACTCTTATTCCACTCTTATTGCACTCTTATTGCACAGTTATTGCGCTGTATAGCTCACCATTGTTTATCACACTCTATAGCTCACCATTATTTATCGTGCTCTTTTCGCGCTCTGTAGCTCGCCATCACTCGCCATTGTTTATTGTGCTTTTATCGTGCTTTATAACTCACCATTGTTTATCGTGCTGTATAGTTCGACGTTGTTCATCGCGCTCTTATGGCGCTCTATATCATTTGCCATTGTTTATCGTGCTCTTATGGCAATCTACAGCTCGCCATCACTCGCCATTGTTTATTGCGCTCATATCATGCTCTATAGCTTGCCATTGTCTATTGAGCTCTAGCTCACCATTGTTTATAGCACACTTAGCACAATAAACAATGGCGAGCTATAGAGCGCGATAAAAGTGCTATAAACATTGGCGAGCTAGAGCTCGATAGTGCAATTACAGCGCAATTGCGCTCTATGCTTGCCATTGTCTCTTATTGCACTTCTATTGCACTCTACAGCTCACCATTGTTTAATGCACTTTTATCCTGATCTTATCATGCTCTTATCACCCTCTTATTATGCTCTATAGCTCGCCATTTTTTTTGTGCTCTTATTGCACTCTTATTGCATTCTATATCTCACCATCACTCGCCATTGTTTACCGTGCTCTTATGGTGCTCTGCAGCTCGCTATCACTCGCCATTGTTTACCGTGCTCTTATGGCGCTCTGCAGCTTGCCATCATGCTCTTATCGCAGTCTGTAGCTCAACATTGCTTATAGCTTTCTTATTGCGCTCTTAGCGAGCTACAGAGTGCGATAAGAGCGCAGTAAGAGTGCAATAAGGGCTCAATCCTATTGCACTCTTATTTAGCTCTATAGCTCATCATTGTTTATTGCGCTCTATACCTCTCCATTGCTTATTGCGCTTTTATTGTTCTCTATAGCTCCACATTGTTTATTGCGGTCTATTGCTCACCATTATTTATCACGCTCTTACGGCGCTCTATATCTCACCATTATTTATTGCGCTCTTATCGCGCTCTATAGCTCACCATTGTTTATCGCGCTCTATAGCTTGCCATCACTCGCCATTGTTTATCACGCTATTATCGCGCTCTTATCATGCTCTTCTTGTGCTCTTATCGCCCACTTATTATGCTCAATAGCTCACCATGGTTTATCCCATTCTATAGCTCACCATTATTTATTGCGCTCTTATCGCGCTCTTATGGCGGTTTATAGCTTACCATTATTTATTACGCTCTTATCGCGCTCTGTAGCTCGCCCTCACTCACCTTTTTTTATCACGCTCTTGTGGCGCTCTATAGCGCACCATTATTAATTGCGCTCTTATCGAGCTCCATAGCTCGCCATTGTTATATCGCGCTCTATAGCTCGCCATCCTCGCCATTGTTATAGTGCTCTTATGGCGCTCTACAGCTCGCCATACTCGCCATTGTTTATCGTGCTCTTATGGTGCGCTACAGCTTGCCATCACTCACCATTGTTTTTCGCGCTCTTATTGTGCCTTATTGCTCTCTTATTGCACTCTTATCGTGCTCTACAACTCGCCATTGTTTATCATGCTCTTATGGCGCTCTTATGGCGCTCTTATGGCGCTTAATAGCTCGCCATTGTTGAATGCGCTCCTATCGCACTCTTATCACGCTCTATAGCTCGCATTGTTTATCACACTCTTATCGCACTCTATTGCTCGCCATCTCTCTCCATTGTTTATTGTGCTCTTATGGTGCTCTACAGCTCGCCATCACTTGCTATTGTTTATCGTGCTCTTATGGCGCTCAATAGCTCGCCATTGTTTAATGCACATCTATCGCACTCTTATCGTGTTCTATAGTTCGCCATTGTTTATCGCGCTCTATAGCTCGCCATCACTCACCATTGTTTATTGTGCTCTTATTGCACTCTTATTGCAGTCTTATCACACCTTATAGCTCACCATCGTTTATCGTGCTCTTATCGCGCTCTCATGTTCTCTTTATAGCGCACCATTATTTATCCCTCTCTTATCGTGCTCTTATCGCACTCTATAGCTCGCCATAATGCGCCATTGTTTATTGTGCTCTTATCGCGCTTTATAGCTCGCCATTGTTTATCGTGCTCTTATGGAGCTCTGTAACTCACCATCACTCGTCATTGTTTATTGTGCTCTTATCGCTCTCTATAGCTCACCATTTTTTATTGTGCTTTTATCGCGCTCTATAGCTCTCCAATGTTTATTGCCAGTGTAATTGCGCTGTATTGCGCTGTAATTGCGCTGTAATTGCGCTGTAATTACGCTGTAATTGCGCTCTTATTGCGCTCTTATGCTGCTCAATAGCTTGCCATTGTTTATTGTGCTCTTATCACGCTCTATAGCTCACCATTGTTTATTGTGGTGTAATTGTGGTGTAATTGTGGTCTAATTGCGCTGTAATTGTGCTCTAATTGCGCTCTAATTGCGCTCTTATTGCAATCTTATTGCACTCCTATCGCGCTCAATAGCTCGTCATTGTTTAATGCGCTCCTATCATGTCTCTTATCGCACTGTATAGCTCGCCATTGTTTATCGACGCTTTATAGTTTTCGCCATTGCTTATCAGCTTCTACATCACTCGCCATTGTTTATTGCGCTCTATGCTCGCCATGCTTATCACGCATCTTATAGAGCTCTTATGCTACGCCATCTATTCACCATGTTTATTCTGCTCTTATCGCGCTCTATAGCCCGCAATTGTTTATCACGCTCTTATTGGCTCTATACTTGCCATTTTTATCATGCTCTTATGTCCTCTACATCATTTGCATCTACTCACCATTGTTTATCACGCTCTTATGGTGCTCTACAGGTCTCCATCACTCTTCATTGTTTATAGTGCTCTTATCGCGCTCTATATAGCTTGCCATTGTTTATCGTGCTCTTTTAGCTTGCTATTGTTTATCGCTCTTATTGCGCTCTATAGCTCGACATTGTTTATTGCGCTGTTATTGCGCTTGCTTGCGCTCTTATTGCACTCTATAGTCGCCATTGTTAATGTGCTCTTATCGTGCTCTTATCATGATCTTATCCCCTCTTATTATGCTCTATAGCTCGCTATTGTTTATTGCGCTCTTATTGCACTCTTATTGCGCTCATTATTGCACTCTTATTGCACTCTTATTGCACTCTATAGCTCACCATAATTTATCTCGCTCTTATTGCGCTCTTATAGCTCGCCATCACTTGCCATTATTTATTGGCTTTATGGTGCTCTACAGCTCGTACTGCACATCACTTTCCATTGTTTATGTGGCTCTAATCGCATCCCATTTTTATGTGCTCTCTATTGTGTCTCTATAGCTCGCTATACTTGCCATTGTTTATGCGCTTCTTATCGTGCTCTTATTGCGCTCTTAGCTGCCATTGCTTATTGCCTCTTATGTGCTCTTATTGCGCTCTTCATTGTATTTATTGTGCTCTTATTGTGCTCTTATTGTGCTCTTATTGCGCTCTTATTGTGCTCTTATTGTGCTCTTATTGTGCTCTTATTGCATTCTTATTGCCACTCATCGCTTTCATAGCTTGCCATTGTTTAATGCGCTCCTATCATGTTCTTATCGCGCTCTATAGCTCGCCATTGTTTATCATGCTTTTATGGCGCTCTTATGGAGCTTTATAACTCGCCATCACTCACCATTTTTTATTGTGCTCTTATCGAGCTCTATAGCTCGCCATTGTTTATTGAGCTGTAATTGCGCTCTTATTGCGCTCTTATCACGCTCAATAGCTCACCATTGTTTAATGCGCTCCTATCGTGCTCTTTTGGCGCTCTATATCACTCGCCATTGTTTATAGCGCTCTTATCACGCTCTATAGCTCGTCATTGTTTATTGCGCTGTAATTGCGCTGTAATTGTGCTCTTATTGCGCTCTTATTGCACTCTTATCATGCTCAATAGCTCACCATTGTTTATTGTGCTCTTATAGCACTGTATAGCTCGCCATTATTTATCACTCTTATGATGCTCTACATCACTCGCCATCACTCTCCATTGTTTATCATGCTCTTATCGCGTTCTATAGCTCGCCTTTGTTTATTGTGCTGTAATTGCACTGTAATTGCACTCTTATTGTGCTCTTATCGCGTTCTATAGCTCACCATTGTTTATCGCGCTTTATAACTCACCATTACTCTCCATTGCTTATTGTGCTCTTATAGTGCTTTATAGCTCCCCATTGTTTATCACGCTCTTATTGTGCTCTATAGCTCGCCATTGTTTATCGCGCTCATATGGCGCTCTGCATCACTCACCATCACTCGCCATTGTTTATCACGCTCTTATTGCGCTCTATAGCTTGCCAATGTTTATCGCGCTCTTATTGCGCTCTATTGCTCGCCATTGTTTATCGTGCTTTTATCGCGCTCTTATGGCTCTTTATAGCGCACCATTATTTATCGCGCTCTTATTGCGCTCAACAGCTCGCCATCACTCGCCATTGTTTATCACGCTCTTATCGTGCTCTTATCACATCCTGTAGCTCGCTATTACTTATGGTGCTATTACTGTGCTCTTACTGCGCTCTTACTGCACTCCTACTGCACTCTTATTGCACTGAATAGCTCACCATAGTTTAATGCGCTCCTATCATGCTCTTTTGGCGCTCTATATCACTCGCCATTGTTTATCGTGCTCTTATCACGCTCTTATGGAGCTCTATAACTCACCATCACTCGCCATTGTTTATTGTGCTCTTATCGTGCTCTATAGCTTACCATTGTTTATCGTGCTCCAAAGTTCGCCAATGTTTATCGCACTCTATGGCTCACCATTGTTTATAGTACTCTTATCGCGCTCTATAGCTCTCCATTGTTTATTGTGCTGTAATTGTGCTGTAATTGTGCTGTAATTGTGCTGTAATTGCGCTCTTATTGCACTCTTATCCTGCTCAATAGCTCGCCATTGTTTATTGTGCTCTTATCGCGCTCTATAGCTCTCCATTGTTTATTGCGCTGTAATTGTGCTGTAATTGTGCTGTAATTGTGCTGTAATTGCACTCTTATTGCACTCTTATCCTGCTCAATAGCTCGCCATTGTTTATCACGCTCTTATCGCACTCTGTAGTTCGCCATTGCTTATTGCACTCTTATTGCGCTCTATAGCTCGCCATTGTTTATTGTGCTCTTATCGCGCTCTTATCGTACCCTGTAGATTTCGATTGCGCTTCTATTGTGTTCTTATAGCACTCTTATTGCACTTTATAGCTCGCCATTGTTTATCGCGCTCTTATCATGCTTTATAGCTCGCCATTGTTTATCGCGCTCTATTGCTCACCATCACTTGCCATTGTTTATCGTGGTCTAATCGCACTTTTTTCGTGCTCCTATTGCACTCTATAGCTCGCTATCATTTGCCATTGCTTATCGCGCTCTTATCGTGCTCTGTAGCTTGCCATTGCTTATTGCGCTCTTATTGCATTCTTATTGCACTCTTATTGCACTCATCGTGCTCAATAGCTTGCCATTGTTTAATGCCCTCCTATCGTGTTCTTATCGCGCTCTATAGCTTGCCATTGGTTAATGCCCTCCTATCGTGTTCTTATCGCACTCTATAGCTCACCATTGGTTATCGTGCTCTTATCGCGTTCTATAGGTCGCCATTGCTTATCGTGCTCTTATGGCGCTCTAATGGTGCTCTATAACTCACCATCACTCCACCATTGTTTATTGTGCTCTTATGGCGCTCTACATCACTCGCCATTACTCTGCATTGTTTATTGTGCTCTTATTGCGCTCTATAGCTCGCTATTGTTTATTGCGCTGTAATGGCGCTGTAATTGTGCTCCTATTGCGCTCTTATTGCACTCTTGTCATGCTGATTAGATCACCATTCTTTATTCTGCTCTTATAGCACTCTATAGCTCGCCATTGTTTATCGCTCTTATGACGCTCTACATCACTTGCCATCACTCTCCATTGTTTATCGTGCTCTTATCGTGTTCTATAGCTCGCCATTGTTTATTGTGCTGTAATTGCACTGTAATTGCACTCTTATTGCGCTCTATAGCTCACCATTGTTTATCGCGCTTTATAACTCACCATCACTCGCTATTGCTTATCGAGCTGTTATCGTGCTTTATAGCTCGCCATTGTTTATCACGCTCTTATTGTGCTCTACATCACTCACCATCACTCGCCATTGTTTATCACGCTCTTATTGTGCTCTATAACTTGCCATTGTTTATTGTGCTCTATAGCTCGCCATTGTTTATCACGCTCTTATCGCGTTCTATTGCTCGCCATTATTTAATGTGCTTTTATTGCACTCTTATTGCACTTTTATTGCACTCTTATTGCACTCTTAGGGCATGTGCACACTGGCCGGGTTTGTGCAGGTTTAGCAGCGGAAACCGCCGGTCGGTTTACATTAGTTTTATGTAAATTTATGTTAATCCAAACCGGCGTATGGATTAACATTAAAACCTATGTAAACCGACACCCGCTGTGCACACACCGGCGGTTTACACATGCTCATCTGTTGCTAACCCTCTGGGTTCCCAGCGGGTTAGCAAAGAATGTGCATGTTCTATAAACCGGCCGGTTCTGCAGCGGCTGCAAGCAGAATCATGTGCTGCTTCCGGCCGCTGCATAACCGCTGCCGCTAACCCGCTGTGCACCCGCCCGGCACCCACCCGTAACCCGCCCGTCACCCACCCGTCACCCGCCCGTCACCCGCCGCACATACCCGCCAGGAAGCCGGTGGACGGCTGCAGAGCTTCCTGGCGGG